>JAGDQP010006389.1:0-68616 GCA_022664845.1 Lepisma saccharinum | reverse complement strand
GGAGGTGGATGGCGAACTCCATGCTGGAGGGTGATGTGGAGTGGAGGGGGATGGCGAACTCCATGCTGGAGGGTGATGTGGAGTGGAGGTGGAGGGGCAGATCAGAGCTGGAGGGGAGGTGGAGTGGAGGTCAGACCAAAATGGACACCTATGAACTGTACAACAATGAAATAAGTTATTTTCTGAATACAATATTCTTAGGTAATGTTCCACTTTTAACTTTGTATTCGCTTTCACACCTATAGTCCTTTTGTATACATTTTTTTATAAAATCTTTTCAATAACATATTTTCTTCATTTGCTTTATCATTTCCCCATGACAAGCATTTGTTACTCTATTATTATTATTATTATTATTATTATTATTATGTGCAAACTACTTGGCGTGTGCAAACTACTTGGCTCCGGTACTGGTCGATTTATTTAATGAATCTCTTAGGCAGGGTGTTTACCCTGATGAGTTGAAGGAAGCATTTATCATCCCTATATACAAGGGAGGTGTTAAGTCGAAACTGGATAATTATAGACCCATCACTATTTTAAATTGTATAGCCCGAATCTTTGAATCTATTGTGTGTGTTCATCTTCAGTTTAATTTTAAGCACGTTATTAATGAAAATCAACACGGCTTTATACCTGGTAAATCTGTGGTCACTAACCTTTCTCAATTAACAAATTATGTACAAGGGTGTATTTTTCACAGGTCTCAATGCGACGTGATTTACATAGATTTGGCAAAGGCTTTTGATAGTGTGGACCACAATATATTGCTTAGGAAATTAAACAATGTTGGACTTTCCGCAATTTACTTAAAATGGTTTAAGAGTTATTTAACAAACAGAACTTTTAGAGTTAAACTTGATGGTGCTATATCTAACCTTTGTACCATTACAAACGGTATTCCTCAAGGTTCTCCATTGGGTTCCTTATTATTCAACATCTTTATTAATGACATTGTAAAGCAGATTAAAGACTCCAACATACTTTTGTATGCTGATGACTTAAAAATCTTTAGAGAAGTAAACAATATATGTTACAACAGCTTGTTACAGAAAGATCTAGACAGGGTTAGTCGTTGGTGTAGAAATAACTGTATGACAATCAATACTCAGAAAACTAAGTTCATACGATTCACGAAGAAAACTCAAAGAGGTGTTTTTTTAGACTTTTGTGTTTTAAATTTAACTTACCTTATTCTTCATATGACTATGATTTTTGGTGTAAAATTTTTAATTGTGAACCTCTGGAGCGTAGAAGGAAAATCGGTGACAAGAAGTTTTTAGAGAAAGTGCTACAACATAATATTGTAAGTACTTATTTTATAGAACAAATACAATTTAGTATACCTCTGTATAGAACGAGGCAACATAAGATGTTATCGGCATCTGACAAAGGCTGTATTCTGCTGAAACGAATTTTGAACAATTATTATGTAGCTTAATATCTTGTATTTGTTATGTGACTTAGTGCTATATTGGTGTATTGCTGTTCGTAGCACATGACAAATAAATAAATACATCATCATCATTATTATTATTATTATTATATTATTATAATTTTTTTTTTCTCCAAATTTCTGTGAGGATCAAACTGAAGCTACGGCTTATTCTACTAAAGTTAAAATTGAATAGAAATGATAAGAAAATTAGATCATAGTATATTTTGTCTTTAAAGGACAGGCTTGAAGAACACAAAATCCAATCTTTACGAAAGAGGAAATTTCAGAAATTGGAAGAAAAAGGCATATAGGTTCAACCATTTAGATGAACATCCGAGGGAGGAAAAATAAGATTTCCTTCCATTCAAAATAATGACCGCGACACACTCAAAAACAACTGTCAATAGAAAGACGAAAAAAATAACCATAGAGCCTGAGAAAAAAAAAAAAAAAAAAGACACCACTCTGGTTCATGTTTCCGTAGTTAGACAGAAAATTGAATGGAACTATTTCCTCAGGGTTGACGATATAAAGTAAAGAAATTATTCCTTCAATGACTGAACTTCTGAAGTATTCTATGAAAATAAACATGTTTGTCTCCTTGTATTCATAATTTAGTTGCACACGTTGATGCGTTAAAACACGCGGGTATAAATGTCTTGGGATAAAAACAATTAAATAAGAGAAAAGTAATTTGCCTCCCTCAATTTTTGCCACGTACTTCTTATCAGTTCCAACAAGAGCGTATAGATGACAGCACGTTTTGGGAGTTCCAACAAGAGCGTATAGATGGCGGCAGGTTTCAATGTGACCCTGTCTTGAAGAGCAAGTGTAATTACTGGACAGTTCTGTAAGAGCCAGCTAATTTTTTATTAGGAAAAAGTCTTGCCAGCGAATTCAAATCTTACGATGAAATTAAACGAGCTTGTAACATTAATATCAAAGGGTTATTAAACTACGTTTTTCCCCTATAGCCTATGTTAAGAGTAATCATTACGCCTATGGTTGATTGATATGTAGTTAGTGTGCGAATTAGGTTCTTTTCAGTGAGGGGGATAAAGTACCTGATATTGTTTACTTTCAACTTCACTTACTATTATTACTTAGAAAACTATTTAGTACGATAACTGAGTGGTAATACAGTACGAAAGCTCTGGTGGATATATAAAATAAACAAAGTATGTGTTAAAGAAAGCAAGAAAAATGGAGTAAAGGTAGTGTTATTAACTCCCTAATTGTCAATCTTCATTTTCAGTGAACATTGATATTTTGAGGTTACACATACTAAAGGGGGGGGGGGGGCAGTTTCCCCCCCTTGAATTTGAGAATATAAAAGCATTAAAACGTAAAAAAAAAAACCTTAAAAAGACAAGTTAAACCGATGTATAACACACTGAAAAGTAAAAAAAAAAACCTTTTTTTTTTTTCTCAATTTCGACTTTTCAGGAGTTCGGAACTAAATTTATAACTAAAATAATACTAGTAAGGCGCTACGCAATGTGGGTTAGTGAATTTAATTGTCAGTTATAGTGATTAATTTGGCGTCAACATCGTACAAAAAATCGAAAATGAGAAAAAGGTTTTAAGAAGTACTTTTATCTTTATCTATTGTTCGTTTTTATATCGAGCGTTTATCTTCGTCTTCTGTGAAGAAGTTTATATACTCTTTTCCGTTCATATTAGTACCACTCAAGAATAATTATGCGTTACGTCTGCATTGAATCGCCGAGAAACCCTGTGCGGCGCGCATTTTCGCCAACCAATACGCCACGCTAAGCAACTGGCAACCAGTGGTCTCGACGCTGTATTTACAGACCCAACTGTTTACACCACCCACTTCTGCCACAAACACTTTGAACGCAGAATTTTTTATTAAAAAACACTTTATTTGCATTCGTGCCGGTTGGAATTAGTTATATCATATTAACAGCGAACAGATGCATATTAATTACGTCCAGGGATTCCGCCAGGATTTTCAGTTTGGGAAATGTCAAGTCGAAATTGAAAGAGTATAACTTGAGTTTCGCATGTTTTCTCTCGAGTTTTGACAGTACTTTTTTAAATTTGGGGTGCTCTCAAGGATTTGAGGGGGTGACACCCCCACAGAGGGGTCTGGCGGAATCACTGATTACGTATATGCAGAGTTGAAGTAAGGACCACACTTGGAAATAGGTAGGATACGCCAAGGGGATCTTGCCCCCTCAAGCAAAAACTGAAATGACACCACTGGTCACAGATAAAAGTATTTCCCAATTTTTATAGATACGCACACTTCATGGCACCATATGAAGATTGTTTCGTATTGCAAGTTGGTAACCCATTCGATTAATTGGGATCTGAAAGCGTTACCTCATATAAATAAGATTCCATTTCCAAACAGTAAGCAACAAGCTGTTTCTCAATATCGTTCGTCAGAATAAGTTACGTCCAGTTGTTTTTTAACACAATCTTCAGCTGGAATTCCAGACTTGACGTAATCTTTCAAGGTGGATGTAGGAACATTAAAAGTCTTTACTGCCAATTTGTATCCCATCTTCTTTTCTCTAACTGATATTATGGCCTGCATTATTGCTTCTTTATTCCATTCCTTTCGCTTACTCATCGGCAAAGATACAAGTGAAAAGATCTGTACAAGATTCCAATTCTTAGCATTATTCCAAATTTCGTCTCCGGGACGAAATTAAGAAATATGTCTTAGAGGGCGGAATCCGGACCAGTAGACGTAACAAATATGGCAGCCTATTATAATAACTAGACTACCTCTCGTGGTCTTTTAATTAAACATCTTAAAAATAAACAACCTTCGCTACACATTACTGAAACGAATGGTTAAAAGTAAATGCCTTAGGTAAAACTGCAGTCCTCGGTATGTGTTCAGGAAATGAAGTTTCACTCGACCGAAAAAAAAAAAAAAAAAAAAAAAAAAAAAGTACAATGACTGCGAAAGAAACGTACACAGCCAAATGATCTGACTTCACGCTCGTTTGGGTGACAATTGGTTTCACTCATTCTCGACAGGCGGCAGCGAATACCAGTGGATAAACCCTGGGGGACGGAATTGAGCTCGGGGACGAATAACGGGCCCTTTACCTTACCAGTCTCATTCCAAGTTAGCCAAGACTTCGAATTTTGCTATTGGTTACATCTTTCCTTTGGAACATAACCACCTGCGCACGTTACTTTAGAAACCTCGGTCTCTTCAGTTTAATTAATGCTGCTATTTTTGTAACATTCACTGTTGCTACTAAGACTTGGAGTTATTCAATAGTTCGTAACTCTACAAGTAGGTCTACCCCAGATTCACGTTGATCTTTTTTCGAAACAGAAGTGAAATAAATTTGGATGTTGTTTTGCACTGATCGTTTCATAGTACTGGAGTGTACCAAACAACCTAAATTAAACAATATTGACACAAACTAGGATGAGTCGCCATGGCTCAGACATTAGCGCGTCTGACTACGATTAGGGTGGCCCGAGTTCAAACTTGGAGACTTTATTCGAACGGTAGGTCGAGAATATGTGAGGCACCACCTCCACATCCCCGATGCGCCGTTCACGGCCCGTGCGTATCAAACAGGGGATAGCTTTACATAACGTAGGTATGTTTGTTCTGTTAAGTTAAGCAACTCTATGAAATCTAATATTTTTTCTCTACAGTTAACTGTACTTAATCGATGATAACGGCAGGATGTTTCCATTAACAATCACCACGATCATTCTTGACAGATAGTCAGCACAGGGCACTCTGAGTAAATAATATTGCACTCATATCAGTCTTAAAATAAACAACATAAATATACAGGTATTCGTTTTGTTGTTCAGACGGTATTGATATTCAAATTCACATATTTCATACAAAAGAGAATAGATGTCACTAGTTAGGCTATGCTAGTACCATCTAGTAACAAATAATTTAATCACAACAAACTAACAAAGGGAAAAGAAAACGTTGCAATAATTTACATGCTGAAAGTATACGTAGTCGTGTTTAATATCTATGTAGGCTTTTAATTATAATTTATTTTCACTTTAAAGACGATTTCTTTATGCTACATAGACTTACTTAGTAGTTTCAAGGACTGATAGGCGTTACATGTTGTTGTATGTTTAGTTATTGGCGTTTTATTTAGTATTTATTACTTCTTCATTTCACAAACGAAAGGGAAAAAAGGAAATTTTGAAACATCGTTGCTATCTTTTACAACGCAAAATTCTCAACTTTTACAAAATACCTGATATTTCTGTATTTGACTTATCGATCTCAAATCAACGTTACAATGTTCTTTATGCCATATTGACTTGGCCTATAACTTCTAAATCATAATGTAATAGTGATTTTTTTCTGAGCTTTTACACCATTTACAAACTCATTTTTTTCTCTTGTGTTGTGGCAACACTGTTTACCTCACCCTTCTAAACTTCGAGTCAATTTAAAGAGTACTTATCAGTGTTGCATTTCATGTGCTCAGAGAATTTGTTTGCTACTTACAGTGTGTGTAAAAAGACAGTCAATTTTACACTTCTTTGAAGTTATTTCTCGAAAACTTGGCAACCCTGAACTGCGAGTGTCATCTCTTTCGCCTTTGTTTTCATCGCTCATTCCAATTATGAAATCAAATCTAGGCCATTCCATTAAAAAAAATATAAGTTTATATTGGTTTGGCAACACTGTTCAATGGGTGTTTTAGCCTAATACATGAGAAGATGTCCCCCTCCATGTCGTTCCTTCATGCAAAGTTTCGCTTTTCTCCCTCTTTCGGTTTCTCCATTATAGAGGGTGATCAAGATAAATTGTACACCCTGTATATTCGTATCAAACAAATAGCACTTACAGTAGGTGGGACAGTAATATTCTGTGGTTACTACTAAATTACCAGCTTTAATCAGAATATTTTTAGATCTAAAAAAAAAATGAAAAAAAGTTGCAGGATTAAATGTAAAATTGAGTCTCAATAAGTTATGCCAACGACCCGATCAGGTGCTCGAACTAGGGAATCTGATAGCGAATATGAAAGTCCTATTACTTCCGATAGAGATGATATGTCAGAAGACGAAAATAAGATGTCTGCAAGACCATCATACAGCATCCTACACCTAACAAAATTTTCTGGACGCATCACAGATGACCATGATAGATTTCTTTATGCTTTTTGATCCTCTAACTGCTCTTTGCAACGTTGGATGCGCAGAAACATAAAGATATTTTGCCAATGTACTTACAAGAAATGGCACTAATCTCATATTTCAACTTCAAGCACAAGGTCAATATGACGAGCTGACATATGACCAACTCAAAAGCAAATTAGTTAGCCTATGCCGCCCTAGGATTCCAACCTACAAAGCGGAAATGGAGATACACCAAATTCAACAAAGGGAAGGTGAGGTGAACCAATTGATTCGTACTTTTTGAGGAAATTAAAAGGAATACGCTATATACTTCGAGATGCAGAAGAATCAGAAAATTCATTTTCTCTCGCTTGGTGTACAAAGAAATTTTTAAAAAGCAATATCTATGGAATCTTATGATACAATAGCGGAACTGCAAGAGCGTCTGCACCAATTGGATACCAAGATTTAATGAAGAAACGAGACTACATAGAACAATCACAGGCTATGTACTCCTGACACAATACACCTATTCAACCTGTAAATTTACACCCTCAAAACCTATAAGCAATTTGACCCCTTATAGTTACTAAATGCCTACGAAATTGAAACCAACCTGTTCTCATAATATCCTCCCTCTAGTTCCTGGTATGCTACTACCTACAACCGAAACTCAACGATACGTTTACGATATATTGAACCCAGAATCACCTCTTCCAAGATGCCCAATAGAAACAACTCAATTAGCCTATGCATTAGATCAACATGCGCAGAAGAGTAGGTCAACAACAAGGTCAAAAACTTGATTCAAGGGCCACACCAGCTCCTGATTACTTTAATTGTGTGGACAAGATGGCTCAACTTTCACTAACAGTTGCGAAACACGCTACGGACAAACCACAATACCACAACAAAAAGGAAAACAGCAGAATAAAACATAATACAACAAGAATGAAAATAATAAGCAAGGTTACAATACCAAAAGCAATGATGGACAAAAGAAGAGTAACCAAGAGAAGAATAACAAAATATTAGTGTGTGCAACTTGTTTTAAGCCAGGACACGGATCAAGCGTATGCTGGAAAAATAAGAATAACGAGTCGGGAAACGAGTAAACTCGCGCCGAGCCAGTTTGAACTCGTGGGCCCGGCAAATAAACAAAGGAGAAAAGAAAATCCCGTACTCTCATATACAGGAAGATGACAATCTTCACAACACAAGCCTCATTATAGACCCATTTGAAAAAGAATTAGTCATCAATGAGAAATACAAAATCGACATGGGTCAAAATATTATATTTTACAAAGAACCAAGGAAACCTCTAATACCGAAAGAAGAAAATGTTAACGAGGAAGTTTCGCAGACAGTTCTTTTTTCAATGAAACAACAGGTACATGCGAATGTAAAAGAGCACCAACTGAAAGATGCAGCATATATGGATATCATAGCAGCTCTAGAAGTATACGCCAAGACAAACTTAACGTTACGATCCTTAAAATATTACTGCCTAAAAGATGGCATCTTATACCGGGCACAAAAGCACCCAGAAATTGGCATTCTATATTTATTGTGTATACCTAAAACATTAGTAAACGATTGGTTTCAGCACATACATAAACACCCCACGGCAGCCCATGCAGGGTTCACCAAGACCTACAGAACCGCTTTATGGAAATACTACCTACCGTCGATAAAAGCCTATCTTTCACACCGAATAAAGCCTTGTACCGAGTGTCGAAAGATGAAAAATCTACCTAAGAAAAGACAATCAGAACTTCTACACCACCCAGTAGGCAAGATAGCCGAGCATTTTTTCTTTGATACTCGGGGACCATTTCAAACGAAAGACGGAAAGAACAGGTCCATGGTGTCACGGACGTTGTATGTGTGCGTGGAAGCACCACTCGCTACATAAGAAAAATTGTGGATTTAGTAAATGCGGATACACTGGCAGAATTCTTAGAAATCATACTCAAGCTTGTCACATTTCGTGATGTTTCTCAAAAGACACCCAATATACAAGGAAAATATGATGCAAGCCTTGGCAGCCAAGTGTGACTTCGAGTATCGATTTGCACCAGTCTATATTTATAATTTGGTTGGCCTCGTAGAAATCTTTAATAAAGTACTCCAGCAAAGTCTAAAATTTTACATACAAAAGAACCCAAATGGATGGTCAAAGCTACTCTTATTCATAGTCTTTACAGTAAACACAATTGTTCAAAGTAACGCCATATTTACAGCCTACTTTTTTCTGTATGGATACGATGCCAGATCTGCCGATTACAAGTTTGGGACAGCACCTCACACGCAGGTGGATAGAGACTTTCGCAGATACTAGAGGTCAAATCCGATTTAGCAAAAGCCTATATATATAAAAAACTACTTTGATGCACGACACTCCCAACAGGAATTTAAGAAGGGAGATGCAGTGTTAATCTTCTATCCATAGCACAAGCCAGGAATATCAGAAGTATGGACACAAATCTATGAGGGCCTCGGAATCAAACTGGAGAAGATCAACCCCAATTTGTACAAAGTACAGATACCAGACCAGTTCCGAGACAAGATCCAAGACATCTCCGTAGACAGACTAAAACTATACTATGCTGAAGACACAGAAGAAGCTGAACACTCAGAAGAGGGGAATTAAGAGGACAGAACGAAAGCATCCACACTATAGCTAAAGATGAAAAGCAGTAAGAAGGAATTGTCTCTTCTTAACAAGTTAAAGGCGGATACTCGCTCATACAGAAATATGAATAGCAAAAGAAAGCGACAGAGAAGCAGCATTTTTTTTCACTTGCATTGTAGACTAACAGGCATAATTTGAAGAATGACGAACACTGGAATCAACTAAAGTTAGCATTTTTTTTTTTTCGTAGGACACCAATAGCCATGGTTCAGGCAGCATCGATAGTGAAATCGACCGTCATATTCTTAATATTATTCAACCTACACGACATGGCATAATCCAAGGAATTAGTATTCCAGCAACTAGGCATCTCCATCGCTAAGTTCAAGGTAATAATTCAATATGAAGACGTAGAATTTCTACCATACAGGTTGCACCTCGATTCCACGGCCGTTCACTTACAGAACATGACCTGCAGCGGCTATGAGAACTTAATTCAGATAATGCATCAAAAAACTACAATTTCTTGACGTTCGCAATATTATTCCCTGATATTTTCAATTAGGCTGCCCAGACTGTCCAATAAGCATGATTTTTAGCTTATTGATTGGTTTAGCTAGCTTTGCAACCAGCAGCTATTCACAATATAAAGTACTTAAACTTAAAACCTCCATAAACCAAATGCAGGAACAAAACGCTTACCTAAACGAACATATTCAAGATATTAACGAAAGCAATTTTAAATTAACCCACGTAGTAACTAATTTTACAATAGCTGTAAAAAAATTAGTAACCAAAGTTCACCATGAAATATTATTTATGTACTACAGCCAACAATGAGCGTTTTCTCATCACTACTAAATTTCCAAATTCTTGAACAATACTTTGATGCAATCATCCAAATTCTGTTAGATAAAACAGTAAGTGATAATTTAATCAAACCGGATTTGGCGAAAACGATGATTCAAAATCATCCAAAACTTAGAAATTCAATCATTAACGAAGACTTAGGCCTATTGTATCAATGCCCTAAGGCCTTTCTTCTATCATTCGATCTAAATTCTGCTAACCTGGATATAATAATACAAGTTCCCATTATAAATCGGCATGATTATCATGCGCTATACAAAATATTTAATTTTCTGACGACTTCTGCATACCTCCAAGTGAAAACCGCAGATCTAGCCGTAAAAACGGAACATGGAATTTTTGAAATGGACTTTTCACTCTCACCAGCACCAAATGTTTTTTGTTTGTAAAGTTCTTCCAAAACAGAACTACTAACTGCCAAATTCTAACCCTATCAACTATTGAAGAATTTTATACTTGTACCACGGTAGGACTTCACATAACTACCAGGAGCGAAGTCAAAATTATACACGAAAGAAACCAAGTTACTTTGAAGAACAACGTTAGCTCTTCCTTTACGTATTTCTTTCAATACGAAGAGTTCCAGACGATAATAACGAATACCTTAAATATATCAACACGGCAGAGGGTAACTTTCACCACGGAAATGCATACCTTACAGGATAATTTCGACTTCAATTTTACTTTTAACCTGAAATCCTTGGAAAAGACAGGTACGTCTCTTCGAAACCTAGAAAAATACGAAGCCAATCAGTTACCCAGCCACTTTACCGATCTGCACCTTCATGCTATATTTTCCTGGGCAACACTAGCTTTAATTATCTTTATCCTAATCTCCATTTCGATAGTGATTTGTGTGATTTACCTTTTATATCGTAGGACCAAAACAACAAAATAAATGAACATATTTTTTTTTCAGTATAATGATAACCACAGTGCTAACGCCGCTTTACATAGTCGCCACCTTTATTTTTATCGCCAGTTTCATTATGCTAGTGTATGTGAGCCGCCGAAGAAAGAGAATATTTACGAACTGAAGTGGAAGTGATTCCTATATTGTACACAATAGTCATAACTGACAACACGCCTGTCTCGATAGTACAATCGTAACTACCATCAAAGAGCAAGCGTACTATCGGCGATTTAGTTACAAATATTAGTATCATTCAACAGCAAATTACCCGTCAGTTCACGTCTGAGGGGAAATGACTGCGTTTCGACTCACGATCCTGCTTACGCGTGAGGATAAAGACGGAGAATCCAAAACAATAATGTTCATTAATAACCGATTTTTTATATCTTATTAATGATAATGGAGTTGGACCGCATTGCAATTTGTGTGCGCTTACATTCAATTTATGTGCAGTAGGTGTTAGCGAAAAAAAGCAATTTTTTACAACCCCGTGAGGTGTGTAAAGTGAAGTGAATTATGCCACGAAGTGTGTATAAAACACGTTCTACCGCAACATGCGAGAAACACGTGCTATTTGTTTACAAACAGTAGTAACAAACTGAGTACGTGGTGTGAGTGAGAACACGTACTTTGACTTGTAAACAAGTAGTAGTGGAAGAAGGAGACAGCCGACGACAGCAACCGAAGACAACCGATGGTGCAGACGACATCGGGAACTGCGAAGTCAGCGATCCAGAACAATAAAAGGCACCGAGCTTCTGCAAGAAGCCACTATTCTGTTCCCAGGAATAGTCACGTCCACTACTCCTCTTCCCTCACCTAGGTCGGATTCGCTACGGGATAGACCTTCCTTCTCACCTTGGTCGGATCGGCTACGAGATAGGCCACCCTTCGTCCTTCCAAGTGCCAGAGTCAGTTAAACTGGGCGTTGTGGAGTGTTATGTAACTGGCTTGGAATAACTGCAACTAAGGTTAATGCTGCAATCATACCAAGCCGACACAACTAGGGAAATAGAATCTTCACGTTAAAAGCGCTATGTAGCTTATTATTCTGCTACTTGGAAGAGTGTAAAGCATGAACACTATACGCACGAATTCAATGTTAACAACACTTTTATTCACACTATCCAGAAGTAGAATCAACAAGAACATAATTTGTAACAAGTGCAAATAACGATAATATACTTAACTCGTGAAACATTACAATACCCTTATTTTTGATTTAGTGCTCGGACCATTAGGTTGATCATTGATGCCGCCTACAATTTGTCGCTGCTCAAGCATGTGCATTAAACTTTACCATAAATTCAATCACTTTACTTCACGAATAAATTTGAGTGCAATCTTGAAACATGCAACTACAATTCTGAATCGTACTTAACTTGCCTGGTAGTTATAAACAAAGCTACCTTTACAGCAAGATTAATACAGACAGCTCCGCTGCCAACATACATAAAATATACAACGGTCGTTCAACATTTCAATCATCGCACACAACGAGCAAAATATAAAGGCTGATTTTCATACTTCCTTTCAATAACGCAAGAATTATCTCATTCTGTAATTTACAGTAACACAATATAAAATGTGTTGAACGTAAATCATGAACATTAAATACGACTACGAAATGGCGTCTATTCATAGCACGTGCAACCGGGTTCAATTCCAAAATAATATTCAACCACTACTACTACAACATAACTACTCTACAATACATTACCAACAGAAGCACTATTACAAACTTTTGGCACTTCTATAGAATTTAGAGTCGTGAAGACATTCTATAATAACAGACGACGAGAATCAATAGGTGCAAAACCCACCATTCCGAAGTAACAACTGGCGGGACAGCCGCTCAGTTGCGAGTTCTTGCTGCTGAGGGCAGCACGATCGCTGGCGCGGAAACAACCACGAATCAAACCCCGTAACAAGATCGCAAGGAGTATTCGGCTTAACTGTTTCGGGAGGCAATGAAGGCGTCCCCTCAAGGAAAACATTACGATACGCACAAAATTTCATGGTCCTTGTGCTAATGTTAAAGTTATGGCCCATAGTGCAAAACCTTTTGAGCGCACTCTGTGTAAATACCAAGCATGTGCGGAAATTGTATTGCGCAAGAATCGTCACGGCTAGGCTAGCATTATGAAGGTGAGTTTCCATTTGGGTGAAGAAATTTGACAGCATTTCCCTCGCCTTGATGAATCACCAATATTATTCCAAAGTACTACGTAGTAAGGAAAAGTGTCATAGGAAGTGGCTGATACTGGGCAACCTCCGAGAACTATAGGTAGGCTTCAAGAAGGAATATTCCATTACTGTAGTAGCTGTCTCAAAGTTTTGTGCTTTGAGGCGAAGTGGTGTTTCGGCTGGTTCTGGTGGAACCCACAGTGTATATACTGTATGTGTACCATTCAGCAGAATGCCATTTTGCTTGTGTATGCGGTACAAATAGAAGAAACTTATGAAGTTTCTACCCTGTGAGGATCCAACGAGGAAATGCGTGCTCATACGCTGTAATAAATGTCCTGAAAAGAATAATCTTAACAGCCACTTGGAAACTCAGTTTGAAGATTTTGATGCTTGTGACACCATTGAATTTTCTCATTGCATTTCAGCAAATCGAACACAATTGATCACAACCACTTCGACATTAGATGAGTTTATTAATGATCTAACAGACAAAATCGAACATTTGATTTCTCATTCTTTCATAGCAAAGTAAGTCTTCCTTCATTAAAAATTTAAAAGAAAACTTTCCATCACCCACTGCCGCTATTCTACTAGATTTCAGTGAAATATTTTCATCATCCAAGATGAGGTACAAGGGTACCACTGCACTTCTGTATATTGTACTTTGCATCCTGTTGTAGTCAGGCCCGTCATTAGGGGAGGCAGGGAGGCTGTCCCTTGGAATTTTGCTTAAAACATTTGTCAAAATTCGCACGGTAGAAAACGTTATGTGCGTCTTCCAGTGCGGTTAAACAGATTTGATTGACTTATATGCCAATGAGTAGTTAAAAGTAGTTCTATTCCTAACAACTATTCGCATGGAAAATATTCCCACTCTGTTTTCCGTGTTTCAGTGCAAGTCAACAAAGGTTTTTTTTTTTTTTTTCATTTTAAATTGGTCCTCGAAGGTTACATATTTGCAGCGACTAGTTTAAAGAAAAGAAGACAATCATAATCTATTTTGTTAATTCACTGTTTTCATTTTATTTTAATGTCACCCTCCATCTGCATACTTCTAGTTTGTACACCTGCATGAGTGTTTAGCTTACCTCTGAAATATTTTTCAAACGAGTGCAGGTACACATTAAAGAGAAAAATGTTGTTGACCACTCAGGTGGAATTGGTTCGAACATAGGACCACTGTTGTTCATTATCTTTATAAATGACTGAACTTTCCATCTCTCTTGTAACCGTCTACTATATGCTCACGATCTAAAGATCTTGAAATCTATTACAAATATTAATGACCATCTGACGTTGCAAAAAGATCTTGATAAGTTCCAATAGAATTCTCCAATGGTCCACCTCTGGTACCTCTTAAATAATAATAATAATAAAAAAAAAAAACTATTGGTATATTTTTTACTAGGAAAACTAATCCTTCTAATTACCCATATAAATTGGAAAATAATTTGATAGAGATGAAAACCACTGTTAAAGATCTAGGAATTACTATGGATAGCAAATTATACTGTACTAAACACACAGAAAATATAACATCCAAAGCTCGTAGAAATCTAGGTCTTGTAAAATGGATATGCAGAAATTTTAAGTCCTTTAACATGCAAAATTTTATTCTGCTCCTTTGTTAGATCGGGTCTCGAATATGCAAGTCCTGTTTGGGAGGGAAAAAAAAAGGGAATTTGAGGAAATTCAGTAATCTACCTATTGAGGATATAAGAACATACATGAGTATCACTAAATTATCAGATCGCTGCCTAGTAAATGATAAATTGTTTCATGGGGCATTGCATGGTCAGATAAATACAGATTGTATTAAAATGAGGATACCAGAATATAAGAAGTGTCTCTGTTTTCATTTATTCTAATTGTGAAACCGCCGATCTCGCGAAGTACGAAATTAAAATGATTATTATCAAAAGATAGATATATTTCAACAAAAATTTAACTACATTTATGATCAATTAATAAAGCTTAATAATGAGAAATAATAGTACCGCTTACAAAATATATATGACTGAGTTTATATACACACACAAATCTATTGATTATGTTGGGTGCCATGCGACATGGAATAATTTATTCCAATCTGATATATTTATTTCAATGTACTCTTTTACCTTTCTTTTTCTTTTAATCCTAATTTTATCAAGAAACAAATAATATGCTTATAATAGCTATGGCATTTAAGGACTATTTTACTACGAATTTTAATTTAAATAAGAAATTAATGGTAACAACGAATTCTGGCAACAAAGTGGCAAAGGTCATAAACACAACTATTATAGATATTCCTTTCATAACCACGGAAATGGTAAACAAATCTATCAGGAAATTAAAACCAAGATCCTCTATTGGAACTGATGGAATACCTAATTATATAATTAAAGGTTGTTCATACACTTTGGAATCTATACTGGCTGATATCTTTAACAGGTCTTTAAATGAAGGTATATATCCAGATGAATGGAAAAATGCCTTTGTGGTACCGGTACTTAAAGGTGGTGATAAGAAACTGCTTTGTAACTATAGACCAATAACAATCTTAAATGCATTTGCTAAAATATTTGAAAACAGTCACTGAACACCTACAGTTCCACCTAAAACATAAATTGTATCCCAACCAACATTGTTTCACTCCTGGTAGATCAGCTTTAACGAATTTAGTACAATTATCGAACTTTGTACAAGGGCATGTTAAAAGTAGATCACAGTGTGATGTGATATACATCGACCTATCCAAAGCCTTTGATACTGTGGACCATGAATTATTAATTGGTAAATTGGGTTTATCCCCAAGATATATTAAATGGTTTCATAATTATCTTACAAATAGAACATTTAAGGTGAAAATAGGCAATAGAGTATCGAACTTGTCAAAAATAAATAATGGAATTCCCCAAGGTTCTCCACTTGGGCCTTTATTATTCAACATTTTTATAAACGACCTATGCCAGTTAGTTACAAATTCAATGTTATTGTTATATGCTGATGACAAAAATAATTAAAGATGTAAATTCCAATATTGATAATGTAGTACTTCAAAATTATATCAATACAGTTACTTCTTGGTGTAGTGAAAACAAAATGAAAATTAAAACTCAAAAAACTTTCTTTGTAAGCTACACTAATAAAACCCAATACTATGCCAGTGCATATAGAATAAATATTTGAAGCAATTGAAATTAAAGATCTCGGTATAACTTTTGAGGAAAAATTTATATTTAATAGACAAGTAACAAAAAATACCTCTGAAGCTAGGAAACTAATAGGTTTCATATTCTATCAATGGAGGGAATTTATCAATCCTGGTACTTTTATAACGTTATATAAATCATTGGTTAGGCCTAAGGTTGAATATATGTCTTCAATATGGAATGATCTGTCCAAAACTCGTTGTAATTTAATTGAAGCTACCCAAAAATGTTTTATGAGATTACTTTCCTTTAAATTTCACCTACCATATTTCAAATACGACTACGACTACTGGTGTGCTTTTTTCAATGTTGAAAAATTACACGAAAGAAGGAATGAAATAGACGAAGAAGATTTTTTTTAAAATTTTGTATAATTACAATCTACACATATACTTGAGAGAATAGTGTGGACTACACCAGGGTTCATACACTACCTGGAAAATCTGGAAATCTCAGGGAAATTGATTTTGGAAGGAAAAATCCTGGATAATTCAGGGAAATCGATCATGTCTAGTAAAAAACCTGGAAATATCAGGGAAATTGAAACTTCCAAATACTTCAGTTAGGGAAATATAAATACTATAAATATTATCAGGAAAAGAAAAACTGTAGAGTAAATATTTTTGTTCATATTCAATTAAGTTTACAATTTGTGGGTGGTTGGAGGGATTGTTTGTCCCCTGTTGGGAAGATAATTAGGGGACCCTTCTGTTGTTTTATTTCTCTTTCTACTCTGTCTTTTGTCTGATATTTCTTATTTATATAACCACAATTCCTGGCTCCATAAAGTTTTGCAGGACTTGTAGAATGAAGTTTCGAAGGACTTGAGAGGAGCGGGGGAGAGTATTTTGGAAAAATGTTCCAATGTAGAATTTTTACAATGAGAGAGAAAAATGTGTAGAAAACATTTAAATGTATTTTTGGTATAAGAACATTATATTTTACGTTGTTTATTCTTTCTTAGAACTAATATATTTGACATTGATTCCAGCATTATAAAGTTTGGTTTTACAGTTACAATAAAACACTAAAATTGTTAATTACAATAAAAGACTAAAATTGTGAATTTTGTTCCAATAAATCAGCTTGGATAGGGGAATGGCTGAACAATTGCAAATGGATACTGTGATGATTATCTGTGCTCTAAAGTTTTCGATATTTAAAATTTTAACTGTTTCTTTGTGTGTACAAAATTTGTTTAATTGCAATTGTTCATTGGGAAGAAGGGTGGCCATTCTTAAATATAAAAATATATTATTATTAAAATTTATATATTAGTTTCTTCCACTAGACCTGGAAATTACAAAATTAATACCTGGAAAACCTGGAAAATTCAGGGAAATTGACTTCAATATTTTTGTATTAACCCTGTACACCCTTGTACACGAGAAAAAAATCTTGTTTAAAAACAATGTGTAAAAATGATTTTCTACTACGTAGAAAAATCAAACACTGAGGATAGAGTCTAAATCACGAAAGTAATGTTAGTTACTCCACTATGTACAATGTAGTTAATTTTAAACTTTCTGTATGTATCTTAAAGGTTGTATTACTGTAAGACAAATATGTAATACTTTTTTTTCTCTGACAATGCTATATTAGGCTTTGTACGGCTGCTCATAGCATGTTCCTAAATAAACTATTACTATTTTCTCGTTTTGTTAGAACAGATACTAATATGATATATAACTATAATCCATGATATGGGTATTTATGTACATTTGTCTATTGTTTAACTTTTGGGTGTCATGACATGGAATTGTCTTATTCTAAATGATGATTTAGTATGTTTAGAACTGTTAATTTTTTATGATTTTCGTTTTACCTTTATATACGAAGATGACAACCAAACTGATATTATGATGATCTTACTTGACTATATTATTGTATACTTTTTATAATTCTGTACGATTATTCATGTTTAATTCTGTTATATACTCCTTGTAATCGTTCGATTTTCTGTATTATAATGCCTGTTTTTGTACTTGTTGCATTATTTTGTCTTTGGGTGACATACCCAGGCCAAAATTTGTATTGTCAATAACCCGCAATAAAGTATAAAGTATTATTATTATTATTATAATAAAAAAACTCAAGATTTGTCTGAATTAGATAAAAATATCGTAATATCCCGTGTATTAGCTCACATGTGTATATTATGTAAACAACATAGCTGTGTTTGTAAATAAACATGTATAACATGTGTGGCAACTATAACAAACAAGTGAGTGACACAATAGCAGACAAGACCAACTCTACATGAACACACCAGATGGAGCTGATATCAATATGCAGAGTGAGTTGGAGTTCTCGAAGGAGGGACCTGGAGGATCGCACCCAAAGAAGACTATAAAACGACGATGCGCCGGCTTTAGATATCACTTACTCCTGGGTGATCAACTCCTCTCCTCCTTACCTGTTCACAAAAGGTATAGCTTCTGGTATCGTCCCGCATATACAGAAGGCATCGCTTCTGATATGTACTCAGCCTAAATAATCATTACCTTAGTTCACAGAAGGCATCGCTTCTGTAACAAACCTCGCATACACAGAAGGCATCACTTCTGGTATGGCACCTCTTCGTAGACCTCTCTTTGGAGAAGACACCCAAAGAAGGAGACGTCTACATCAAACATTTATCCTTGTAATTAGTCTCGTACGGGACACGTTTTATTAAAGTATCTCATTTCATAATAAACTGGTTGAGGGCTAAAAAGACAATCCCGAGTATCTATTAGCTCTACCTTAGGTACTCTATAAGATAAATCACTAGAACATTACGATATGGTATCAGAATGTAAGAGGTTTAAGTACAAAGAGTGAAATGTTCTTTTCTTCAATTGAGGCGTTCTCCGGAAAAAGGGCATCTAGGCAAAATTATGGTTTAGAGAAAAACGCAAGTGAAAGTTTGTATTACTTCTACTGAATAGAATTTTGAAGTGAAACATGAATTGAAAAAGGTACTGATATAGTGAGCACTGTCAGAAACTAAGTATCAAATAAGTGTGCGGATACATATACTATTTCAACAGATGAAAAATAATGAATATCCTACCCATTAGGCCCTGTTTCCAAAGAACACAAAATGTCGTGCACAAAAATAAAATGACAAATTATACAAGGCAAAATACGATGTGTTCAAATATATTATGAATGGAAGGAAGAGAGATCTGTGCAAGCAGAGCGAAAATATGGTGAATGTTTAAATTGAAGCTTTGGGCAGACCTCATACCAAACTGGGTCATGCTGATGATTTTTGTTTTGTCCCCACAAATGCCGTTGAACAGAAAATCTGACAAATATCGGTTGTTATGCGGAAAGAAACAGGCGCATAACTTCGCGCAGAGCTGCCAACAGAATGAAAGTTGCACACATTGTACATTAAGCTATGGCGATTCATTGAAACTGATCCAGGAAAAAGGGCCTCTGAGCCAGTAGGCACTCAAGGCCCTATAGTGAAAATGATGGGTGTGAGAAAAACGCAATGAAAGTTTGTACCACTTGTATTTAATAGAACTTTGGAGCAAAACACAACGTCAAAATCGTTTTATATACTGAACATTTTAACACAATACAATGTCTCGTAGTAGTGCGCAAAGTGCCCTTTTTTCATAGAACACAAAATAGTGAAAAATATTAATACTACGCAATATGAAGAAAACTAAAATAATATAAGGAAAATCACAAACCCTGCTACAAAACACATTTACGTGGAATTTGCCTGAATTTCCTGCATAATACATTCAAGCCAGTTCCTATCTGTTGGTGACAGGAAAACGAGAAGACCTTCAGCATCTTTTACTATTGTCGGATTAATGCTAGTATATGGAACCGGCTTTAAGGCTACATTTAGATTGGGGTTCTTGGTCGCCCATAGTTGGAATGGTATGTAGAGTGTATTGTAGGTCTTGGAACACAGCAAGGTACCAACCTTTGTGTACTTCATTTGGACATACCTCTGGATCTGGAATGTGTCGCTCTTGGTTTTTGGTGTTACCAAAAACAGAGGATGCAGCACTTCTGTCCAATTCTTAATTATATCCCGATCCATGACAACATTGAAAGGTGACGGGTTAGTACGACATTCCACCATGGCCTCCAAGTAAGGCTTAGCAGTACCAACCAGGGCCTTTTTCTTCACAACTGATTTCACAAGTCCGAAATTCCGATCGCACTGGTTAAAAGAATGCCCTCGGACTGGGAAAATGTGGTGAATATCCACATTAAACTTTTTAGCGAACCACATACCAAACTTCACCATGCTAATATTTTTGTTCTGGCCCCCAAAGCATCGGATAGAAAATTGAGATGATGTTACTGTGGATCTTCTTTAGTAAACAATCAAATACAAATGAAATAACAGAGTCAGCACCGTTTTTTGTTTGCCCCTCCATAAAATTGTACATGTATGAAGATCCATCATTATGAATGTGCACATTAAAGATGCAGCACCAGAGGAGGCGTTTGTAAAACTGACTTGCAACATTCAGCTTCGGGATCGGCAAATTTTGACCCTAGTCAAATTCCGCAAGGCAAGTATTAATCAGTTCTACTTTTCTTTAACAGTCGTATTGTCAGATACCGTTCAACTTGGCGTCGGTGTAGTAAATACGCTGTTTGACAGGGGTCTTTAGGATCAGTGGTTAGCTTCTGTTCGCACTCTGTACAAAAGTCACAAACATCAGTCTTTGGGATGCTGAAGGCAAACATGTTCAGATACTTGAAATAATGAAAATACGTCTTGTAAGAAATTTTTAACCTTTTCTTTGTCTTTGTTATATTCTTGGAACAGTTTATGCAGCTTTTTGATATTCAGTTCAGGGTTGACGAAATATTTCAGTTCCGATTTGTGTTGAGTAATGACTTCTTTCACTCGTTATCGTGTTGAGATGTTCCTTTAATAGGTCCAACACATCACTCGCCAGCTTATGAGGCCTATTGTTATGTAAACCTCTTTTTTCCAGAAAAGCAGACCCATTCGACACTTCCTTTTGAATAACACGTATACGGTTACAGGAAATCTGGTACACAACCTGTATCATAGCTCGACATACCTTGACACATTCCCCTTCATGAGCAATAACGTAATCCCATGAATACTGTCGCAAATGTTTCGGACTTACCGTCTTAACGTATACGGTTTTCTACTTTGACGTTTTCGTTTCTGCACCTCGCGTTTGATACAAGAAAGGGAATTCAGTTCACTTCTAACCATTTCTTCAGCACTATCCATTTCTAGCAGCACAAAACTCGTATAGCAACACAGATACAGTCCAAGCAATGCTACCGACACGCTCAGGGTCCAAACGTTAATGCTGTAATGGCGATACAAATACAGGCATAACTTCGCAGTGTTGCCAGATCAAAACGAAATTTTCAGCGCTTGTTGATCAAACAATAATTGTTCATTTAAGCCGATCTCCGGGAAAGGGCCTATGAGCCCATAGGCCCTTTTTCCGGCGAATGCCTCAATTGTTAGTAATAATTATGATAGTCTGTTACTGAAACTTGGTTTTCGAATCATCAAATTAATTCTGATTACTTTATAGACTGTTTAAGAGCTGATAGACAATATAGTAATCTTAATTGTGAAAGAGGTGGTGGGGCCTTAATTGCCATTAAAAGAAATACTAAAGCTCTTAGAAGAATAGATTTAGAGTGTGCAAATGAATGTATATGTGTAGAAATTGAATATGTAAAAAGAAGAAATTATTAATTTCATATATTGTCCCACACCTGACATTAGCAGCCAAGGATTGCTCGATATTCCGAATTTTACGACTTTCTCATAAAACAAAAAAAAAAAAAAAAACTTCGTATAGATTATATCATCTTTATTGTAGCAAGCGTACCTAGACTTAACGCGCCGGGTTTACAACTGACAGTGCCAAAAAACTTTTACATTAAAAAAAAAAAAAAAAAAAAAAGGTCTGGCACGGAACTCACAAAAGCTGATCCTGCTACTGTACTCCCTATTACTTTCAAATTTGTGATGCAAATACTTCCAATTGCGTAATGAACTTCTGATGTTTTACAAAGAATCTGTTGACTGACAGTATTCAAGGGAGAGTTCATTGTTAAAAGCGAAGCTCTGTCGAGACCTTCAAATATTGGATAATGAATGTATTGTCGTCTGAGTACTATGAATTTATCAAATTATTGTAGTTGGTCTACCGATAACGATAATATAACCATTATAGCTTGGTATATACTAATTCAGTTGTGGTGAATTGAATTTTAGAACCCCTCTTCTTCCCTTAAGCATTCAGGAAGCTACGAAGAATATACCAGCAATTAATTTAAAGACTTCTTAAACTATAAATCTTCTCACTTTATTTCTCCACATACAGGTAATAAAATGTTTTCGTAGAAAAGAGAGGTGAACTATTGTTACCAAACTATTATTTATTCATTCAAGTATTTTAAAAAATACAACTAAAAAGTCGTGGGGGGGAAAACTTCTTTTTAAGTAGTATTTTTCCGAGGCCTTGCATCTCTACCTTGATCCGGGGCGCGAATTTTATATGTGGATACAAATCGCGACCGGGGGCGGAGTCATTTTCAACAACCAATAAAAATCTTTAAAACATCCTTCACTCTGCTGCTGTTCAGTTTTTCCTGCTTTGGTCGCCGTAAATAACATCGGTAAAGAATATGGTGGCTATTATTAAAGTTTACGTACTGAGAATTTATACATAGATGATGTTGAGTTCAAATGTCGGCAGTGAGAGCAATTTCAGTGCCTTCTGAGAGTAATCAAATAAAGATGTGAACAAATTCCAAAACATTTTACAAAATTTAAAATAAATCAGAGTAAGGCGAAGATCTATGACCCAAAGATTTTTCGATTCATCCTTGTTAAAATGAACGAGAAGAACACAATAGTAATAATAAAAAAACGGTGCAATATACAAATAATTTTGATGTAAAGATGAGAATTTAATAGGTTGGTTGGGTTACTTTTTTTTTTTTTTTTTTTTTTTTTTTAAGTACTTGACGTTTTTCTTGACATTCAAAAATGATAATGAAAAATAATTTTCCCTCTTAAAACCGAAATTATTAATCCACATTGTGATAATCTGACAAACGAGTATGTTATTGAGTATTTATGCATTTTGATTACATTGTTAAGTATTTGGAGTCATATTATACTAATCATTGATGCTTTATATGACGTTATACTTGCTTTATATAAATCGAAGCTACAGAATGCATATTTTGGACCACCACTATAATATTTACATATCGTGTACATTATATTTGAAACCAATGAATAGGTAGGCCTAGTTCGAGATTTGGGTCGCGAATTACCAATCTGAAGTCAGAATTGCAACATATAACCCCCTATTGATGACAACCCCTATTCGTGAAACAGCCTATATATCATGTTACAATCAAGATGATAGTGCAGTAGAATAGTGCCAAAATATTTAATGACTGGCTGCAAGCGGGAAATTTTTCAACATAAAAGCACACTTGTAGGAAGTCTGAAAAACACCGGGTCACAAGCTGGTAGTGACGTCGTATGGCCGCAGTGACGTCACAAACATGGTCGACCATCTGAAGCTTCAAATTGGCATAACTCAAAAACCATTGATCCTACGGACTTGATCCATGCACCGTTGGAACCGGAATCACAAGCACTACAAATCATTATACCACAGTCATATTCGTAAAAAATATCTTCATGGAGAAATTTGAATATTTTCATTTTTTCCATCCATTTTAGTTCACATTTTTGCATTTCAATACTCAACGGGCTCACATGTGATGGAAACACCCATTACATTTATTGTAGCTTATAAAACAGTCTTTCCAATAAGTCAAAATAGGCTATTGTGACTTGATTACTTCCTGACATATTCAATTTTTAGAACATATTTGACGTAAAAATAAGGTAAAAACCCTGAATGTGCAGAAAATTTAAATATTTCAAATGTGCATAATGCAGAAACTATTGATCCTACAGACTTCTTCCATGTACCGTTGGAACCGGAATCACAAGCGCTACAAATAATTATACCAGAGTCATATTCGTAAAATAATATCTTTATGGAGAAATTTGAATATTTTCATTATTTGCATCAGTGTTTGCTGACATTTTTGCAATTCAACACACAACGGACTCACAAATCAGAATATCTCAGAAATCATAAATTACAAACAATTCAAAAAATCTCCGGAAGAACAAGAAAAAGCAAAAAAATATTATTTTCATTTCGAAATTCGTATATTTTCAATTTTCTGAGTATTTTTTTATCATAGAAGAGGGGAAAACTACAAACAAATGTTGATAGTAAGTTCCGAAATGCACATAAGGTATAACAGAATTTATTACAGTTTTCATATATATATATATACAGATGCTTATCAGAATAATGGAAACACCTGTAGTTGGCAACACGTCAGATGTATGGGTTGGCAGTGGTGTCGTGGCGACCCCAGCGCCGGACTGCTGGTGGTGGTGTGTTAGGTCGGTCTCCATACTACGTCAGGCGTCGTGGAACAGGAGTGTGCAGTGGCTGCAGCAGACGGAGGTAGTGTAAAATGGGAGACCTCTCAGAGTTTCAAAGAGGGCAAATTGTTGGTGCGTGGTTATGTGGAGTGAGTGTGACGGCAGTGGCTAGTGTGTTAGGTGTGTCGCCAGGGACAGTGTCGAAGGTGATGACGGCCTACACAACACACGGGAAAACCACATCGGGGAAGCGGAACAGTGGGCGGAAGAAAAGCATCAGTGACAGGGCACGCTGGGTATTAAAGCGCATTGTCACGCGGAACCGTCGTGCCACTGCGGCGCAAGTGACGGAGGAACTCAATCAGCACCTCCCCCAACCTGTTTCGACAATCACAGTCCGCCGCGAATTACATGACATGAACTTACGGGGTCGTGTTGCACGGGCCAAACCTCTCATCAGGGACCAGAATGCTTTAGCACGCCGCAAATGGTGCCGCGACCATGCAACTTGGACCGTTGACGACTGGAAACGTGTGGTATGGTCGGATGAGTCACCATTCACCCTATTCCAAACCACGGGCCGTGTTTATGTGTGGAGAACGCCCAAAGAAGCGTATGATCTGCAGTGTCTCCGCCCAACTGTGCAACATGGCGGCGGCACGGTGATGCTGTGGGCCGCAATATCATGGTTTTCATTGGGTCCTGTGGTCACACTTCGCGGACGCATCACTGCCAACGATTATGTCGCAATTTTAGGAGACCACTTGCATCCTATGGTCCGGATGTTGTTCCCGGACAATGACGCCATATTCCAGGATGATAATGCACCCATTCACACAGCTGGAGTTGTTGCAGCGTGGTTTGAGGAACATCGGGATGAAGTTCAACACCTCCCCTGGCCCGCCCAATCCCCAGATCTCAACATAATTGAACATCACATATGATATATCAACATATTGATATATATATATATCATAATTGAATATGATATATATATATATATCATATTCAGCCGTTTTCTATCCACTGCTAAATGAAGGCCTCCCTCTTTTCTTTCCACATATCTTGGTGCTATCCTCATCCATGTTCCTGAAAAACGATTGATTTCATCTACCTACCTTGCATTTAGGCGTCGTCTCGGTCCTTTCTTTTCTCTAGGAATCCAATGTAGTACATTAGTCGTCCACCTTCCATCTGTTCGTCTAGCTATGTGACTGGCCCATTTCTATTTTATCTTCTTCGCAGTCTTGATTACATCCACTACCTTTGTTTGTGAACGAATCCATTTAATTGTCTTCCTGTCCCTCCTGGTTATTCCTAGCATGCATCTCAATTGCTCTTTGTGTGACTCTGTCTTTGACTCGTTTGCGCATTCAATGTCCAAGTTTCACAGCCGTACATCATCACAGGTAAGAAAGACACATTGATTATAAACTTTACGCTTTAGACACATTGGTAGTTTGCTTTTGAAAATAAAGTGTAGTTTTTCAAACGAACTCCACGCAATTTTACATCTTCTGTTTATTTCATCAGTCAACTTGGCATTCGATGGTTTGAGGTGGCCTAGGTAAACATACTCATCAACTATGCCTATTGTATCTCCGCTAATCATTATTTCCCTCTTTACAGCATGTTGATTGTATATGACTTTTGTTTTACTTAAATTCATATTAAGACCTATTTTCGAACTCTCATTACTCAGTTCTTCCATTCTGGTTTGTAGTTCTTCTGCGCTTGAAGCAAACAGGACTATATCATCAGCGAACCGTAGGTGATGAAGATATTCGCCATTAATTTAAATTCCAACTTCATCCCAGTTTAATAAATTTTGGAACACTGTCTCCAGTGCCGCACAAAACAGTTTCGGAGAAATTGAATCTCCTTGCCTTACCCCTTTTCCAACTTTAAATTTTTCACTGTCTTGATGTAGTCTAATGACAGATGTGGCAGTCGAATAAATGTTTCACAGTAACTTGATGTATGCACTTTCGATGCCTTGATGTTCATGTGATTTAAATACTGCTGACAATGAGACCGAATCGAAAGCTTTTTCAAAATCCCAAACATAGTGGAAGTTCATATTCATCTCCAAGTATTAATGCAGAGAAGATGGACAGGAAAATAAAGAAAAGACTTCCAGACTCCTACACCACAGTTTCTGCAGTTCATATTGTCATATGTGATCTTCATATGTCAACCGTTAAGCCCATTCACCCAGCTTCTTCGGGTATTCCTATAAATGCAGCAACAGACTGGCTTGATTCTGTGTACACAGCAATTACAAGTGAAACCGAATCCTCTGATGAGACGATATCATGGACAGCCTACCACTCCAAAAAGGATGTGAACCAGAGTATACCAAAATCCCAACACGCATTATTACCTTCACTGGAGGAAGCCGTTCATTCTCCAGCGATGGTTCGACATGCTATGGATATTGTTCCACCAGTAGTTTCACATCTTAACCCTCAGCAGACACCAGTTATTACAGGTGATTAGCCAGTGTATGCCCTGATGATACAAGTGCAATGGAAATGTCCAGAGAAATATGGAGAGGACAAAATTTTGGTAATGTGGGGACTTCATATTGAAATGGCTTTCATGAGTACGATTGGGAATTGGTTAGAAGGATCGGAATGGGATCAGATATTAGTCAAGGCTGATGTCACTACATCAGTGAGGGCTGAATCTCTCCTGAAAGCCTCTCATGTTGAAAGAACTCTATATGCTCATCAAGTATCAGCAGCTGTTCTGTATACTCTTCAGCGGGAAGCCTATAGTCGTTACTGTGAAGCCTCTAGTGATCAAGATATTACATTTGATGAATGGCGTAATAAGAGAATAGGAGAATCGTCACAGTTCGTGTTTTGGAACTCAACACGAACTTGAACTCTTGCTGCTTCAGTTTTTGAAGAGTGGCAAATTTCAGTCTGTTCCTTGACACACTTCTCCAAGTTTGTCCGTGGTTCTTTGCCTGTGACCATGTTCACTATGCCAGGTGGATTCCAGTATTCATACAGAATCTTCTTGAATTGCCATATAAACAGCCCCAAGTGTACTCCGAGTTTCAGAGAGGTCATTTCTGCAGTAGAAAAAGTGAGAGGGCTTTTTCACATATTGCAGATGATCATCTACATGAGCAAAATAATAAAATCGTGAAGACCGATGGTGGTGCTGTAGATATGTTGGATAATCCTTCTTCCCTTCTGAAATGGATGGTGGCTGGCCCAGCAATCGCAAGTATTATTTCTGACTACGAACAGGAGGCAGGTTTCACTAAGACGGGTGTGGATAAAGAGCACAGAGAACACACACGTGTTGGATTTGGGGTACCGAAAATACTTGGCAGATGTACTAGAGCAATTTCGTAAACAAGGAAACCCGTTTGAAGAAGATAGTCTTATGACAGCTATTGCCAAAGTAATTATGTCAACTGAAGCAGAGGTGTCTGTTCGTCAGGCAGCAGCAGTGGGTAAACAGCAGTATGATACATATGTAAAGGAAAGACTTACCGAACTCAACAAATCCATACATGATGTTATAAAGCGAAACAATCCGCATCTCTTCAAGTTGAAACGACCCCTATTTTGCCCAAACAAAAGGAAAAAATATCTTTTCTGCGCCATGACTCGAACATTCTTTGTAAGCTCTATGTTGCATGTCAGCAGCGTAATTGTGACATCGACGCCTTCTTCGCACACGAGAATCATGCCTATCCACCATCCATATCTGAGTTTGGACGATTAAGAAAACCATCCAGCAAGTCAGATGTCATCGAATGCATGAAGAAGGAAGCATCTCCAACCGACAACCTCACTGATGACTTACCCAAGGCAACTGCAGTAATGCTTGATGCAGTAGCCGTAGTACACATGCTGCCACCACGGTAATCAGAAACATTTGATGATTATGCTTCTGGCGGATATGTCTCCTATGTTCAGCAACGATTAAGACATGTGTCAAGGCTAGATCTTGTATTTGATAGGTATTTCACAGACAGTCTGTGAAAGCGCCTGCTCGTGAGATACATGGCTCGGGTGTTGTGATTTATTTAAAATTACATTAATATTTAATGACTTTAATTCATGTGATGGAACATGAAATGCTACACCCTTTGCCTTCATAATAAACGAAACTAATTTATATATGAAATTATTTTTCTTATTTTTTTCATGAACTTTTTTACTGCGGCGATGAACTTGCGTGTACCGTAAGCCATAGATTATTATTTTATAACCCCCTACCCCTTTTTCGTTTTGTATTTCATCGTCAGTGCTACTACACCCAGTAAAGCCAGTTTTTCACCTAAACTAACATCTTTAATAACAACTCGATCAAAAGCTTTGTCTTACAACTCTTAAGTCTTGATTGGTTTTGTCTGTCTGATAGGTCTTTAAAATTGTTATAGGCGATGTCATGCTGTCGACATACTTTATCTAATTTATTTATACCTCGATCACCTCTTCCTAATATTTCATCTAAACGTGTACCATGACAACAAAATTCATAGCCCGGAAGATGTAATTGAAAGGGTAGTTTATTACTATCATTCACTAAGCCTCTACTCTCAACATTCTCCCAAAATTTTTGTGGAAGAATATGAATTATTTTAGTGAGGTATCCTTCCATTTGGATTTGAAACAATGAAATGAGATAATCGAGACTTAATCCTATCCATATTGCTCACCTTTTCGATATAAAAATTTTTGTTCCCAGATACTTCATCTGCTATGACTAATTTTCTAACATCATTCATCCAAATGAATTGTTGGGGGATTGTATATCGTTTAATCCCCTTTCCTTCCTTTTCTTGTTTCAAGCCCTCACCTATGCTTTTAAGTTCAAACCAAATTGGTTTAATTTACTTGCCACTGGAGCTTGATTTTACTCTATTCTGTTACGGGTTATGGTTTTAATATAAAGCATTCGTCATTTTTAAACTCTTCTTATAAATTTCATAATCTTAATCAGTAAAACTTATCGGTTGTTTACGAATTAATAATTCTATAAGCCCCTATACCTTTAAGGTTTTCGTATAACGGAGTCGAAGAATTTTTTTGCAATTGTACTCTTATCATCGTTATCAAAGAAAACATTATAACTTCCAATATTTCACTACATTACTCCATCTATATCAATAGAACATAAACGAAATACTTCATCCTTATCAACCTTGTCAGTATTTAAATATCGACTCGCTAATGAACTTAGTTGAATTTCTGACTCATCTCAGGTAGTGCCTTAGGCGTTGCAAATAACTGTTTTTCAAATAATGTTTCTGATGGTGTTGGTGGATAATCATTTATATTTTGTTGTGCTACAGGTATAAGTTCTGTAATTAAAGTTTTATTTTAATCGGTCACTCCTTTAATTTCTTTTCCTTGGCTCTTAATTTCCTCAATTAATGGTTTGTCTTGACGTTTTTATTTTTCGTAATAGCTACGATGATCCTCTTTTTTATTCTTAAACGACGTTTCGCTAAAATATTTTATAATTCAGTATTGTTAGATTTTCGCTTTGTCATTATAAAAATAGACTTGGTGTGCGTGACACACACAATCTATGTATATCAGGAGGACCAACCAATTGTCTCTCTGGCTTCAGCAATAAAAAAATATTTACGTAACATATGTACATCAATTAATCGTTAAACGTAATAACAAACATAACTAGACTATAAAAAATGATCGATTTTAATTCCATATTTCCCATCATTCGATTTTCTCCTCATATCGATTGTTACAAAGCCATAAGGTTCGTTCCACGCTACAGTGCTTATATCTTTAAACCTATTAAATGTCATATCCCAAACAACAGATTCATTCTAAACATGTTTTAAATTGGTACTGTCTTGACGAAATATGCATAAGAAGTTTGTATTGTCCCTAATAAGTTGCTTCGGGACTTTACTATAAGGTAAGCAAGAAAGTTCTGTTTCTTTTTCACCCACCACCTTCGAACATCGATATGTCACCTAAGACTACCTGGAAGATCAAAAATAGTCCCCATCAGCATCGACGACCTTCTGCCAACGTTCTGGAAGGCCATGGATTCCAAAACATCTAACTAAAATAAACGTCTATGGCGTCAAAAGCAAGGTAAACGGTTAATCAGAGGGTTGAAGACAATACATTTAAGTCTATAAATTCCACCTCTAGTTCTAAATTCCCACCATGACCTTTTCACATTCCAGGTCTTTACAAATTACTGGTGTAACTAATCCTTTGTAATATGCAACAACTTGAATATATTTGATTTCAAACCTTTAACAAGACATCATTCGCTCTTTTTTAATCAATTGCCGATAATAACAATAATAAAATAACAATTTCCTCTTATAAAAAAGTTGCTCACTTCGAAAAAATGTTCACAATAATAGAGACATCTATTGTTCACCTTGTGAAATTCGAAAATGCTCTTTTCAATAGTTTGGCAATAACACTCAATGAAACACTTCTAACCTTCATCTTAGAACATAGGGTCATATCATAAGCTTCCCCCTCCGTGAAAATAGATATTTATTTTATTTCTCTTTTATATAAACATCATTAAAAATTTTAAATTCATTAGCATCATATAATTAATATTTTTTAAAAAAATCATTAATTCTTTTCAATATTATCGTTTCCCTTTGCAACAATAAAATTAATGTCATTTGCTAATGACTAACTTACAATATTTCAGTTTCTTTCAATAAATAAAATTACATTATTATTATAACTTCTTTAGAATCCCAATTAAAATATGAGAGGTTATTTATTTAACCCATACCATTCTAAGATTTTATTTATACATATTGCTATTCATTTTGCTTTTCCAAATTATCTCAATGTTGTTTCTATTTGTTCTCATATTTATTCAAACTTGATCATAGTATTGATCCAATATAAAAAACATTAGTAAAATATTTACATTCATTGCCTACATAAAATTAAAATATTTTTTTCAGTTATATATTAGAATGTTTGTTCAATAATTTCTTTCAAAGTTTCGTATAGTTTTGTTTTAATCCTTTTCCTTGAGATAATGTAGTCCTTGGACACAAATATTTCGTACTTTCATGTAATTTCTCCTTTGCATATTTATCAGTGCTTGATGATAATACTTGTTTATTATCAATCTATGTTTGTCCTTTGGCGATATTTTGATTAAGATTTGGTTAATTGTCAATTCTTCATTTTAGTCGTTTCATCTTTCCTATGCTTGTCATCTTCAAGGTACCAATTGTATTTCAGTATTAAATATATTTGTTTGTCTTTAACGTTTAATGTTATTTTACTGAAGTTTTCTAGAAAATCTTCCCCCAAAATAACTTCATATGGACATACTTTTATTATAAAGAATCCTAAACTTATACTATATTCTGAATTTAGCCACAAGTTTGCTCTGAATATCCCTTTGGATTTTATTATTTTATCATCAGCGGTTTTGATTTGAATGTACTCTTCTTTAATTTTATCCAATTTAATTGCCGGATGGCGCTCTTTCATTTTTTTAAATTTCGTAAAGCTAAGTAAGGAACATGATGGTCCTGTATCTATCAAATCTTTCACAGCTTCATCTGCTATTGTTACTGGTATTGTTGGTAAAAATCTTCTTTCTTGTAAATTCGAGTCTTGTATGGATAAAATTTTGGGGTCCTTTTCTGAGATTGCCTACATTTTCTTTACGTTCATTAAAATTTTCAATAGATACAATTGTTACTACATTATTGTAAAGATTGGTCACTATATTCGGTCCCTCGAAAAGATTAAATAGTTTTGCAATTTGCTTCTCATTTGCAGAACCTAAGGAGTGTATTTTACGATATACTATTGAGTCAATTGAGATAATGTCCTTTCCTATTGTTTTACCTTTTATTTTAATTTGTCTGCCTACAGCTTTGGCTCTTATTTGATTATTATTGTGATCATTTTCTTCTAATGATGATAGTACCCTACTTGCAAAATCACATGGTAGATTCAGAAAAAGCTCCTGTGGTGTTGCCTTCAGATATTCAGAAATGGTATTATTCATAAAGTAAACTACTTTAGTCAAATATTTATTCCATTGAGTATGGCCCTTGTTACAGAGCACTCGAAGTATTCTTCCAATTTCCCGATTATACCGTCCTATGGGATTACTGTGGGTGATGCGCTGTTGTAAAAATCTGTCTTATATTATTATTTTGTAGGTATCCTTGCCATTTATTTGCAATAAAAGCTGGACCATTATCTGTGAGAATTTTCATAGGTATTCCATAATGTTTGATGTATTCTTGCACCCTCTTTATCACTTCTACTGCCGTTGCTTTTCTCAGTGGATATAACATAATAAATTTACTAGCAACATCTACTATGGATAATACATAAAAGTATCCTTCTGAACTCTGTAATTTACCAATGATGTCCATCGAAAACAATTTTAATGGGTTCTTAGCTTGAATTGTCCTTTCAGTATGTTTAATTTCCCTCAGATCAGGTTTTCTTTCTGTGCATATCTCGCACTCATTTACATACTTTCTTACTTGTTTTTCATGTTCTTCCAGTATACTAATTTTTGCAATGTTTTCAGGGTTCTTTTAATTCCAAAATGCCCCATTCGATCGTGATAGTGTTTAAGAATATTCATTGTGTCTCCTTGAGGAATAACTATTCTCCAAAGTTTTCCCATTTTTAGTTTTGTCCATAATGCTCCGTTTTCCCATTTGTACTTCTTATGTATAGCATTGGTTTGAGATGTATTTTGCAATTGCTGAATTACCTTCTGTAAATCTTCGTCTTGTTCATTATTCAGATTTATGTCATCAAAACTCTCAGCACAAACATAATGGGTTTCCGGTTTGTAGTTTTGCGGAGCTCGGCTTAACGCATCCGCTATTTTGTTATGCTTTCCAGGCAAATGTATTACTTCGAAATTATATTCTTGAATTTGTATCGCCCATCTAAAAATGCGGTTGTTCCACTGTTTTTGTTCTTTTAACCAATGAAGACACAGATGATCAGTATATAATATAAAGTGTCGTCCTTGCAGAAAGGATGCAAATTTTCCAGTTGTATAAACAATGGCCAGGCATTCTTTTTCTGTAATTGAATATCTTCTTTCACTTTCTTTTAATGTTCGACTCACAAATTGTAATATTTGTTGGTTTTCTAAAGGACCTTCCCCTAGATATCCAGCAATTCCAATGGACGAAGCATCAACTACCACATAAAATCGGTCCTTGAAATTTGGTTGCACCAATGAGGATATCCTTGTTAATATCACTTTCATTTTTTGAAAAACTTTTTTGCTGAGAAGTCCATATCCATTTTTCTCCCTTTTTCAGTAATGTATATAGGGGTGCCATTACTGTTGCATATTGGTATATAATTTTTTTTATACCAATTACATAGTCCTATCCATCGTTGCAGTTGTTTCTTATTATTCGGTCTTGGATACTCTTTAATTGCCACATTTTTCTTGCAGTCTATTATTATTTTTTGCCCATTGATAACATGACCTAAGAATGTTATTTCATTTAAAGCAAACTTTCATTTTTTCAATTTCAAACTTAAACCATAATGTTGCAATGTACTTAACACCTTTTCCAATTTTTCCACATGTTCTTCAAAAGTGAAAGTATGGCAACAAATGTTATCCACATACACTTTTAACCATTCTTCCGTCTCTAAGCCAAATACCGAATTCATCATATTGATAAAAACAGCAACCGAACTTACCAATCCAAATGACAATCTCTTAAAATGGAATTCTGACGTCCAAAACTGAAAGCTGTCAGAGGTCTACTTTGTTCCGCTCACAATACTTGGAAATATGCCCAAAAAGGGTCCAATTTTGAGAAGAAATTACTTCCAGAATAACTTCTTAAAAGTTCGGTAATTTCCTCGACTTGAATTTGGGGACTAAGATTTACGCGGGTTGAATAAATTTATTATAACACCGGACGAATTGAACCACCATCTTTGGTGACAACGTGTAATGGATTGTTAAACGGACTAGCTGATCTTCAATTATTCTCCATTCTTCGCAACGTAGTAATTCCTTTGTCACTTCCTCTTTCTTATCATAGGGAATAGGATATTGTTTTGTTCGAATCACCACATCTTCTTTTACTTGGATATAGTATTCATAAGTTTGGTGACATCCTGGTCTTTCATTAAAGACACTTCGGTACTCAAGTAAAACTTTCAATAATTTATCCTTAGCTTGTTCATCTAAATTTTGTATTTCTCCCACCTTTTCTTGGATTTCCTTTTTAGACGCCTGTGTTTCTTCAAATAACCCTTTGTCAGATCTCTGTGACCTTTCTTGTTTGGACAAGAGATCGGTCGATTCTCTTGCCCTTCCTATTAGTTTAAATACGCCGTATTTTGATTAAAAGATGATTCCACCATTTCGTTATTTTCATTACTCTGTTGATTTGGCATAATCCTGGTATCATTATTATTCCTCACACTGGTCCCTTCTCATCTCGTCCTCTTGGATGCCTTTCTATTGCACATATATTTTTATTATATCTTTCGTTTTGTGGTCTTTGATTAACACCTGCCAAATTTCTGCTCTCTTGCACGAACTCTGTTGTTCCTGTTATCATTTGATCTTATATAATTACTTCTGTACCTATTGTCATAATTTGGACCAAATGAGTTTCCATATCTTTCCTTTTCTCTGCATTCTCCGTATTTATCTTATTCAGCTCATGCATGTACTTCAATAATCTATCCAACCCTTTGTCTTCCATGACCGATAGACTCCTCTGCATATCAATAGACAACATGCTTATGATGCTCTTAGCTATATCTTGATCGGACATTGAGTCATCGATTTTCCTAAACTTGTCTATTAGAAGATACACCTGTTTCTCCATACTCGTCACCATATCCCATTGAATCGCTGTCTTTTTTAATTTTTCTTTCTGCTCCTTGATAGTCTCATCGCTAGCATAATGTTCTAGGCAGAATTCTTGGAAGTTCATATTTCCGTTTCTCTTCGTTTGGAACCAACCAGCGGCTTGGTCAATCATAGCTGTTTGTATTAAGTTTAACCTACTCCATTCATCCATTTTCAGTAAGGAAAGGTAAAGATTAAGATCCTTTAGGTACGTAGTTGGACTCTTTTGTGTTATTTCCCCTCTCCATTTGGGGACACGTTCAACTTCCTTTTGAGTAGATTTCATAATAGCTCCAGCTTTCCTCACCTCTTTCTGGTTTCATTAAGCTTATTCTCTCCAACGAATATATACTGTCCTTATCTGAGGTTTCGTCATGTTGATTTCATTTTCTCGTTCCTAACTCTTCCGAATTTCTCATGAAGACTGGCATTGCCATCATATGATCTTTGTTCCCAATCTTTCCTTTATATTTGATGAAACTTCTCTTCCAGGTGTTGATCAACATCATCTCTTTCAATTTGTAGAACCTTGCTTTTCAGATTAGCCATTTCTTCCTTAAGAATATCTATTTGGCCTTGTTGGCTCTTAATGTCCACACAACATCGGTGTACCTCCTCCTTGCAATTCACTATTTCGTATTTTAATTCATCAGTTCTTTGTACCCATTTTTCTTCCAGTCTCTCTACCATTTCTTTGAACATCTGATCTTTTGCTTCGTTTCTTTGTTCCTTTGCTTTCCGTCTTTCTTCCTTTTCCTTTTGTTTCTGTTCCTTCTGTTTTCGCCTTTCTTCTTTTTCCTTTCGTTCCTGTTCCTTCTCTTTTCGCCTTTCTTCCTTTTCCTTTTTCATGAAATCGAGCAGCATCCTCATCTCGTTGGACTCTGTGCAGGACCTCGTTTTTCTAATTCCTGAAAGGTATATCTGTCCTTTCTTCTTGGAACCTGTTCCTTCTCTTTTCTTTCGGTCGTGCTTCATCCTCGCTCCCAGACGTACATTTGTCATCTAAATTCTTCGAGCCCCACGTTGGGCGCCATATGTAATAAAACCATATGTCTTACTTTTTACAATAATAAATATCTTCGTCGTGGTATCGATATGGTCCTCACATTGCTGCTGTGCGGCTGCTTCTTTGTTTTGCTCCGGCTAATTCTCAGACTCGTCTCGTAGATTTCTCTCGACGCGAAATAGCTCTAACCATAAAATCTACCTATCCGAAGCATGCCCCAAAGCTACACCGTAGTGGGGCTACACTTAATATTTTCTAGAGGTATTCATTCGTAATCGCACTGCACTTAGAGCAGCAACGCAACCACAAACAAATGCTCCAAAACATCTAACTAAAATGAACGTCTATGGCGTCAAAAACAAGGTAAACAGTTAATCAGAAGGTTGAAGACAATACATTTAAGTCTATAAATTCCACCTCTAGTTCTAAATTCCCACCATGACCTTTTTACATTCCATGTCTTTACATATTACTGGTGTAACTAATCCTTTGTAATATGCAACAACTTGAATGTATTTGATTTCAAACCTTTAACAAGACATCATTTGCTCTTTTTTAATCAATTGCCGATAATAACAATAATAAAATAACAATTTCCTCTTTTAAAAAAGTTGCTCACTTCGAAAAAATGTTCACAATAATCTATTGTTCACCTTGTGCTCTTTTCGATAGTTTGGCAATAACACTCAATGAAACACTTGTAACCTTCATCTTAGAACATAGGGTCATATCAACGGTAGAACTTGGTGGGCCGTGAAGCGAAGAAGGTATCAAGTGCATTTTGAACCTCTACTAGGGATTTGAACTGGCGTCGTCTAAGGTGATTGTCCAAGGAATGGAACAGGTGAAAATCGGACGGTGCAATGTCCGGGGAGTATGGCGGATTCAATAGTGTTACCCATCCAAGGCGGAGAATGGTGTTCCAGGTCATCCTAGCTACGTGGGGCTTAGCGTTGTCCTGTAACAGGAGGACCCTTTTGCGATTCAGAAGTGCTGGCTCCAGAGTTTTGAGTTTTTCTTGAACACGGCTCAACTGCTGACAGTACACAGTTGCATTCATAGTCTGACCAGCTGGTAGCAGTTCCCAATGCACGATGCTGCCAGCAGTTCACCAAACACACAGGAGGACCTTCTTCTGGTGCAGTGCTGGTTTCGGCTGTTTTGGACCCGGTTTGTGGGATTCTAACCAATGATGACGGCGCCATGGAGCTTCGTACAGGACTTACTTCTCATCCCATGTCAACACCCTGTCCAGAAATTGCTCCTTCCTCAGACGAGACAGCAAAGAAACACAGGTGTCTGCTCGCGTTGCCTTCTGGCCCGGAGTCAAATCATGTGGGACCTATCGACCCAACTTGTAGTGCTTCCCAAGTTGATGGAGTTGTTGCCGAATGGTTTCTCTAGTCACACTGAATTGTAGTCCCAGTTCCTCACATGTCTGGCCACTGTTCGCCTCAATTGCTGCCTGAAGATCTTCATCTGGTACCTGTGTTGGTCTTCCTGCATGTGGTGCGTCTTCGAGTGTTTCGTCACTGTCCTTAAACTTGGTAAACAACCGCTGCAGCTGAGTTTGCCCCCAGTTTGAACTCGTACAGCATACACGCCCTTATGACGCTCTGTGGAGGTCCCATGTTCATTCTGTACTTTCGCACGTTCACGGATAACTGAACTGCCACAACCAGGTAGTATGTTGGCTATACCCACACCAACTGACCTTCGCCTTATCTCCATTCGCATTCAACTCACGGTGTGAGGGCCAATTGAACACAGACCTCCACAAAATGCGACTAAACTTTCTTGGTTCCCTTTATATATGTTTGTGCTAAATGAAAACAATCCATTCCTTTGTCTACCCTGTGTGAAATAGTTTCACACCTCGTTCTGATCTAATATATAATCAGAAATAATGGCAGAAGTTTTCTTGCAATCACCTAACTTTAAAACAAAGGATTAAATGTAGCCAAATCAAAGTGGGATCTTTCTTGTACATCATTATAAATCTGTTGCAGTTGTTCTAATCGCTTAGAGAATACATACTTCCCCAGTGAAGCCAATTCGGAACTAGAATAAAATTATCAATGACTAGTGTCTTCCCACAGCCAGAGGAACCAACTATTAAGCATAGAATGTTACCAGGAAGGAGTTCACCATTGTTTTCTATCATAAAAACCAGGTGCTGATAGTCGATTTTTAACACTACACATTTTAAACTATTAGTTGGTACTTTGAGATCGATTCAAAAATTATGTTCTGAGGACAGTCCCAACCATTTAACATATGCTTTGGTTTTAGTTACATATATTTTTTCAATTAAATATACATGCGGGTGTTTCGTCTTCATTAGCTCCTACTCATAGAAACGGCCCTTAATAATCTCATTGCGTTCATCCTTTAAGTGATATGTTGGTGGATCAGTCATAAACACAACAGCTGTTTGAAATAAAATTACATGCTCCAATTACAAGTGAAGCCTCTTTCAAACCTATTTTAAACTTACTAATTCGAACATAGTCGAACATTGAACTAACTCTATATTTCGAAATAACATTAGGCGAAGGCGTATACTTCTTACAATAGACTGTTGATATTAACTTCTGTTTTCTTTTTCTTCCTTCACGGCGTCAATTGGTTTGATTTTAGTTGATCTATGTACTTTATTGTAAGTTTTGATCAGTGCTTGTAATATATTTGTAACTACCTTGCAGTGTGACCTGCTTCCACATTAAATTACGCAGCGTTCTATTGAAGCGTCCAGTTATACTAGCCTTCTTGTCATTGTATGAAGAGTAATACCTTTTTCTTTAATGAAGTTGATAAACTCTTTGTTGTAGAACTCCCTACCTCGATCTGTTAGTAAAAACTGTGGTGCATATCTAGTTTTGAGTATTGAATCAAACGCCGTGTAACTTCATTCCCTGTTTGATTTTTAACTGGTACAGCTCATGCATACTTACCAAACGAGTCAATATTTGTGACTGAAGCTTTCAGTCAACGTGCTGAGATGTTGGGGTATAACATTCAATATACTTTCTTCATTTGTCAGTGGCAGTCAGGAATTATTGAAGAAGAGGGAACATCTCCAAGCTATTTTCTTGCAATCATTGTCTCCAAGGAGTTACTTCTTCTTAAATGCATCTGTTTTTTCCAGAGAGTAAATACATTCGTCATAGCTCCCTGAAGAGATACATTTAGGTCATTAAGAATAGAAAAAATGTGAGCTAAGTATTCAAGTTTAGTCAACCATTCTTGATTAAGGAAGAGATCTGCCGAGATTGATTTTTAATCTCGAAGAAATTGCTTCATCTCTTCTCGCAATTCGATAACCATCTTTTCCCCTCGATAACCATCTCACTTCAGCATGAAATAGTAAATGCTGATGTTGCGAGCCTGTAGACAGAGAAAGCGATTCGAAGAAGTCTGGAATTGAGGGCACAACCACGAATTCCATTTACGATCTTGATCGCGTCGTTCAGGAGTACGTTCAAGGCAGCTGAAAGTTTTTTTTTGCTGCTAGCTGTTCCCTGTGAATCATGGAGTACGTGTATAAGATGTCTGGATGTGCAACACTTTTTATCTTCACTACTACTACTACACTTTTTATCTTCGCCGTACACACACCAACACATTTGCCCCAATTTAATCCATGTGGGTCTATGTAATTATTGAGAGCATTGAATATCTCTGAACTGGTGGTACGGCCAGGCAAGTCAAGGCAGCACAGAAGTTATCTCAAACTTTCAGTCTTCATATCTTACGAAGCAGAGCAAAATAGCATGGTTGCTGATGTCAGTTGATTCATCAAGTTGAATAGCGAAAAATCGTGACATGTTTACGCGTTCTGTTACCTGCTCTTCAACATCTGCAGCCATTTACAATTCTTCGCTGTATGGAGTTGTCCGACAAAGGAATCTGCTTCAGTTTCTCAGCAGCCTGAGGTCCCAAAATTTCACTCGCGACATCTACAATACAATTTTATTAACTCCTCACCAACTGTGAATGGCTTTTTCGTTTTCACTATTCGAAGGGCAACATAAAAGGGTTACTTCAGAAGAGATTTTTCTGTTGTGACTTTCTTCATGTAACTTCTCTCATGTAGCATTTCAGAACGTAATCTTTCAAAGACGTCTAATGGTTTGTTTTTGAGGTGACCATGCTTAGAATTAAAATGCCTAATAAGTTTTGAAGGTTTCATAGCATCATTGGAAAGTGTCTCGGAACACACAACACACAATGGACGTGGTAATTGTTCACTGTCAGGGGCCATAATGAATCCAAACTTCAAATAATCCTTGTCATAGTGCCTAATAAAGTTCCCTTTAATTTTCTTGTTCTCACTCTCGGGTGGTTTTATTTCATCACATGGGCGCTTTTCGTGAGTTTTTGAAGTCGACGCAGATATACTCCCATCACCAGTTTTCTCTTTTTCAGTGTTTCCCCTTGAGAAAAAGCTCACAATAGTACGCTGTTCAGCTCTCTTACCATCCATTTTCTGCTATCGGCTTATGCATAAACACACATCTTCACTAATTGAATCAATTTCAAAGAACTCTATTTATTCGCTCCTCACTTCTCACTTACTAGATAGCAACTAACGATCAATGTTGTCAGGTTCTCGTCACTAATCCCTCAAAATGCTTTAAAATTCCCGATTTTTAAAATAAATTCCCGCGTGCTGAATTTACTTCCTACATAACAGGTATTCTGATAACGGCTTGCTAATAGTCCTTGTGCCAGAAGCCAGAAAACGATGATTTGGTATAAAATGGGAGGACCAGATGAAACTTTCAGCACTTGTACATTGACGTGTATAGAGCACGAAAATACGTGATAGACATTCCAAAAAGGTAGCTATCCAAGATGGCGGCCGACGCTATTTATTAAAATCAACATATCTCGGCTACGAGTTATCCGATTTCGATCATTCATTTTTTAAATGGAAGATATTTCTATTGGCTGCATTTGTGTTTATTAGCAATATTTTCGTAAATGTAATAATTTTTCAGTTAAATGTAAAAATGTTTCATTTTAGCCTAAAATATTTTCTTATTTAATATTTTACTTTGAAACGATTGGTTTTAGATAAACTTATGTTCTTACACATTAAAAAAAATCAATTAAATCCGACAAGTATAACCAGAGATATAGACAATTGCTTGAAAATTTCTGCAATGCGAGGTAACATTACGGAGGCACTAATGCGTGTAGAAGCTACATGATGATGTATAAAATGCAGGGAACAAATGAAACTTTCAGCTCTTGAACACTTGTCTATGAAGATCACGAATATGGGTGATAGACATCACAAAACGGTAGTTATTCAAAATGGTGGCAATCGCCAATTCTCAATGTTACGAGATTTCGATGGATCTTTTTCGTCATATGGAGTTTCACAGCCGTACATCATCACAGGTAAGACACATTGATTATAAACTTTACGCTTCAGACACATTGGAAGTTTGCTTTTGAAAATAAAGTGTAGTCTTCCAAATGAACTCCACGCCATTTTACATCTTCTATTTATTTCATCAGTCAACATGGCATTCGATGTTTTGAGGTGGCCTAGGTAAACATACTCATCAACTATGCCTATTGTTTCTCCGTTAATCTTCACTTCCTTCTTTGCAGCATGTTGGTTGTACATTACTTTTGTTTTACTCAAGTTCATTTTAAGGCCTATTTTCGAACTCTCGTTACTCAGTTCTTCCATTCTGGTTTGTAGTTCTTCTGCACTTGAAGCAAACAGGACTATATCATCAGCGAACCGTAGGTGATGAAGATATTCGCCATTAATTTTAATTCCAACTTCATCCCAATTTAAATTTTGGAACACACTCTCCAGGACCGCACATAACAGTTTTGGAGAAATTGAATCTTCTTGCCTTACCCCGTTCCAACTTTAAATTTTCACTTTCTTGATGTAGTCTAATGACAGATGTGGCAGTTGAATAAATGTTTCGCAGTAGCATGATGTACGCATTTTCGATGCCTTGATGTTCAAGTGATTTAAGTACTGCTGACAAGGAGACCGAATCGAAAGCTTTTCCTAATCTATGAATCCCAAACATAGTGGAAGTTCATATTCATTAGTCCTTTCCATAACTTCATTCAATGTTTGTATGTGGTCCATTGTGCTAAGTCCACGACGAAATCTGGCTTGTTCACTTCCCTGGTGAAAATCCAAGTCCCGTTCAGTATGATTCAAAATGACTTTGGTGATCATTTTTTATAGAACTGACAGTAAACTAATTGGTCTGTAGTTTTCGACGCGTTCTTTGTCCCCTTTCTTGTACAACAAAATTATAACAGCATTATTCCAACTTCTGGGTATTTCTTTCTTACTCAGGCACATCGAGAATAATTTAGCAAGTTCCTCTTTCATGTTTTCACTAGTCCTTTTTTCGAAAAAAAAAAAAAAAAAAAAAAAAATCGTTTCCGAAAAAAAAAAGTTTTCAGAAATAAATTTTTTGTTTTGAAAAAAAAAAATCAAAGAAATTTTGTTTTCCGAAAAAAAATATTTTTTTTTCTCCTGTTGTAACTTATAAGAGCTTAAAGTCGCATCGTCTTTCTCGCGTTCGAAAAATTCTTTTTTCGATAAATTGTGGCCATTCCTATTATAAAGCTCTTATAAGTTACAACAGGAGGCAGTCTATTAAATTCGTTTTTAGCAGGTGCGTAAATATGAAACCGTAATTTATGTACAGAAAAGACACAATGATTAGACGACAATGCTAAGAACTATTTTATTCGAAGTATTGGCCATCGCTAGCGATAAATTTCTGCCATCGCTCCGGCAATGTGTGGATGCCAGACCAAAAAAACTGTGCCTCTTGTGCTGCAAACTAGTCAAGCCATTTTCGTAAGATGTGAAGCGCTGGTCAGCAACTGCGTGTCCCATGGATGCAAATTAGTGAAAATCGGAAGGCACCAATTCTGGTGAGTAAGCCGCATGTGGAAGGATTTCCCAGCTAAACGTCGCAATCGTTTCCTTGACCGGTTTTACTGTGTGGGAGGGTGCATTATCGTGAAGCACAGTCACTTTTAGTTGTCTTTGGTTATATTCTGGTCGTTTTTCACGCAAAGCTTGATGCAAATCGAATCATTTGTTGTCGGTAACGTTGGGTATTAACGGTTTCGCCAGGTTTCAGCAGTTCATAATAGATCACTCCCTTCTGATCCCACCAAACACAAAGCATTGTCTTCCGTCCATAGCGATTTGATCTTGCAGTCGATGTCGCCGGTTCTCCTGGAGTTACCCATGATCTTTTCCGCTTAGGATTCTCGAAATAGATCCACTTTTCATCACCAGTCACAACTCGATGGAGAAATGATTTCCTTTTGTACCTGGCGAGCAGAATTTCGCAGGTGGTTTTTCGGTTTTCCTGCTGTCGTTCAGTCAATGCATGTGGAACCCATTTTCCCACCTTCTGAATCTTGCCCATGGCTTTTAAACGTATGGAAACTGCTTCTCGTGTCACATTTAATTGATCCGCGAGTTGTTGTTGCGTTTCAGCGTCATCCTCATCCAACAAAGTTTACAATTCGCTGTCTGCAAACTTTTTCGGTGGTCTTCCACGTTCTTCGTTTCAACAACGAAGAAAAACGAAAATAAAAAATCGGCATTTATAGAAGTCTTGAATTGGTTATGAACTTTGGTCCCTCAAAGTTAGAACTCTCTAGGCTTGAATTTGTGGAAGCAGCATTGAAATTTCGTGCAACGATAAAAATACATTAGACGTATATGGAGGTAGTGCTGCCATCTTTTCTTGGAGATCGTTGCTTTACATTAACCTTAAGGTTCTTCGAACAGTAGACCTCGCGAGAAACCTGTCAGTTTCATTTGGATTCGCCAGTATGCACTTTTAGAACAACCCCTTTTCATTTTCTGGCTACACCCGTGTCCGATTTACCTCTACTCCCACATAACTAATAGCCCGAAATCTCCGAAGTATGTTTTCACATTTATCTCTTGTAACAGAAAAGAGTCCATTAAATTCGTTTTTCATTGTTGTTTTGTTCATTTTTCTACATTTTTGCAATTTAAATGAGGGTTTCACCTCTTCCCCATGGTCTGATTTTGTTCCCCAACGAACTTGACATGTCATTTGAACCAATAAACAATCTGTGGAAGTTTCATTCGAATCGGTTCTCGCATTCGGCAGTTATCGCGACTCGAGAGAGAGAGTAAGACAGACAACACAAATGCCAAACGTCTCGATTAGAAGATCTTTGCTACGCTCGTGAAGAGTTATGAAATTATTTCGTAAACTCTAATTTTATTTATACATAAGTTCTAGAAAAATAAACAAACCATTCTTCCAGTGATACATCTATTGGAAGCTGTAACATTTTATCTCTTAGCTTTGTTTCTTTGGCTGCACTATATGTGGATTTTCTTCAATATCATCTTTTAATACTTGCTGTCGGGATGTACTCGGGATAACACCTATGTGGCGTGCTTTTAAGTGATACCACAAACCAGTCGTTGTACCTCTGTTGTGGATTAATATGTCGCAGCAATTGCACTTTAAACTGCCCTTGTCGCGAGTAAAGTGTTCCAACATGTTTGACTTGCCCATGGTCAGCGGTAAATGAGAACGATGTAGGTTTCACGAAACCGAGTTCACAATCACATTGAGACAAACAGATTTTGGAGAGTAGCCGAATTCTCTTAAGCCGTAACCAATGTACGTACATATTGAACGTATTTCGGGACTTTCCCTAAGTTCAATCCTTCTTTCATGTTTCTCATAAACAGCACGTGTATAAGAAAAAACTGTAACATTAATTAATACCCAATGCGACTACTGCGACTGACTGTTAAATAAGCAAAATCTGCTGACATTCAGCATCAGCCTACATAGAACTAGAGCTATTTTTTTTTTATATCTATAACTACATAGAAACATTAGTTATATCAAATTACCATGAGTTACATTACATTAAAATAAATATTTTATTAGTGGATTTTTTTTTCGCCAAAAGTTCTTTTCCTTTTTCGTCTTTCGAACAATTTCTAGATTTTTCCTGTATTGTTTTTTGTTTTTTTAATTTTCGTCTTCGAAATGTTCCTTCTTTCGATTTTTTTCGTCTTTCAAACAATATTTCGTTGTTCGGAAAAAAAAATTCGCATTCTTTTTTCGAAAAAAGACTGTGGCCATCCTTAGTTTTCACCTCCCCATTTAAACATCTCTGCTGTGAGTCCATCTTCTCCTGGCGTCTTTCCGTTCTTCATCCCTCGAATTACTTTATCCACTTCTTTCATTGCATCTGGGACATCTACATCATTTTCTTCTGAGTCTTCATTTCCTAGCTCTTCTTCGGAGTAGTACAATTCTCTGTAGAAATTTTCAAATATTTTTATAATTTCTTCCTTATTTCGTGTTACGGTCCCGTCTGGTCTCTTAACTGTAATTATTTGCATTTTCCCTATCATGAGCTGCTGTTTGGTTTTCTTCAGGTTCGTGTTCTCCTCGATTGTATTGATAACAAGATTTTAGTGACATCTTCGTACATCCTCCTCTATTTTCTTCCTTACGGTTTTATTTAGTTCTAAGTATTCAATCCTTTTCCTCTTCTTTCATTTCCCTGATATATATATATATTATATAACGGATTCGAATTTTAAAAATCCCAGACAGCATTGAGAATTGTGTAGCTGCTTCTGGTGAAACATGATTTATTTTTTATTCTAATAATTTTTTTTTAATGCATGCTTATTTTACAAATAATGAATTTTACTAACGATCTCATTTTATTTACCGTTTCCATGTGTGTCTGTGTAGGTAGAGGCCCGAGTAAATTGTTTTGTCCAAGGGCCGACCATGATGTTGAGTCATCCTGCACTGGAGACAGGCCCTAACAGAGTCAATAGCCCGGACCCCCAAATAGCTTAATCCAGCACTGCTATTCCGTGTTTTATTATTCAACTACCTAAAGTACCTGCCCATTAGTGCGGGGTGAGTAAAATACGTTGGCAACACTAATGGATGTACTACTACTACAAATACTATTACTGTTACAAGTACTATAACTAGGGCTACCGACAGTATTTTTTTTAAAGCCACCCCCCGGACACTAATCCTATCCATAAAAATTGATAATTCGTTAACGGTACTGAAGAGATACTGACTGCTTAAAAGTTTAATCTTCAGGCATATTATAGTAGGCCTATTCTGTTTTTAAGGGAAAATTACATATATACAAGTCTAGAACATAAACAGAGCAACAGAGGTAAACAGTAGTAATGTGTTTTATTGTTATTACTATTAAGCTCATGGAGTAATAGATATCGTTGCTAGTACAATATTACAGTTGTTTCGGACAGTCTGCGCCGAAAATCAATAATTAATTTAAAGAACATAAAATCCCGTACTTTTCTCGACCGCGGGCGCTATCTCGGATACAACGTAAAATCCCGGACTTTTCTCGACCGCGGGCGCTATCTCGGATACAACGTAAAATCCCGGACTTTCCGGGCTAACCACGGACATATGGTAGCCCTAACTATAACAACTACTACTACTATTACGGCTACTGCATATGATTGATCTAATGTTCTCCCGATTCACACACTGTCAGTACCATATGCAAGGTCAATATACCGCTAACCTGTAACATGTCAAAACTGGTAGAAGTTTTGCACTTACCCAATATTAACTTATTTAATTCCGCAACTCCAAGAGAGATCCAATTCCAGTCAAATTGGCTACTTATAATATTAAACAGGTAAGAGGTATAAGTATGAAATAGAAAATGTCGTATCATATCAAAATAATAATAATGTATTTTCTACAGAAAGTATTCAGACAATAATACTTATTTCACAATATCAACAAACCTACACATAACGTGTTAGGAATTGTTGAAGTTGGACGACTTGCCTTGTAGGACTGATGAAACCCCCGAAAACCACAGTCAGGATAGGCAGGCACTCGGATTGTTCCCAGCACCTTCCGATTTCCAAGCCACAGGTCTACCAACTGAGCTACGGCCCCTTGGCCTGAAGTGTTTCGAAAAAAATCTGTGTGAGATGGAAACTATAAATCATATTTTAACCCACCAAATTTGGTATCGTAAAATATAAATCTTATTTATACGTATATAGCCAGGTCATACATTACATAATGAAATTTCATTGGATGTAATAGAAACTAATCTCTCTAAGGTTGTACTCATTAATATTTTAGTTGTGTGTCTCCGATATCCCCCTTTCTCTATTATTCTCTATCATACTCCTGTATACACACACACACACACAATCGAATGTAGCTCATTGGCAGAGCGTTTAGAGTTTTCCTTTATTGACATCAGGTAAATGCTGCAATGGCACCTCCAAACTAGGATCTGGCAGACTATCTTCGATCACCCTCTCCTAGCCTGAGTCTGAGATGAAATACTAAAGGCTATAAATAAATTCAAAATACACACGCACATCACACAAAAATCACAGCCATATTCGATCCACTACTGGATGAGGCCTCTTCCTGGAGGGAGGCGTTGGTCTACTGCTCCCACGCTGACCAGACGGGTTGGGAGAGGAGAGCCGAAGCGCTCACTGTGATCGCCAGTGTATTTTATTCACAGCAGCTACCCAATTGTCCTCACGATGCTGGGTCAACACCGAAATTTTTGAGCCCCCACCGGGAATCGAACTGAAGTCGAGCGCGCTACCGCCTAGGCTACGCAAGAGCTTATATATATATCTCCCAGGTTCGATTCCCGGCGCTGCCAGGGAGTTTTTCCAAGGTGTGTGGCTCTGGAACAGTGCCCACCCAGCATCGTGATGCAATTGGGGAGCTGCTATGAATAAAAAGGCTGGCGATCATAGTGAGAGCAGGCTCTTCTCTCCTAACCCGTCTTGTCAGCGTAGAAGCAGTAGATCAATTCCCTGCGGGGAGAGGCCTCATGTAGTGGATTGAATATGGCTGTGATTTTTTATTATATATAGCATATAGTACTCTAAACCCATGAAGATATACAGTACTTAGATATAATTGGACATATTTGAAGGAAAGAAAATTATACACGAAATTGAAATACACAACACCAATTTTTTTTCATTTCAATAAAGAAATAGGTTTCTTCAGGGATTCTTGAAAGTGTGACTATCGCCCGACTGAATAAGATCGCAGTGGTTCGTGACAGTGTGACTATCGCCCGACTGAATAAGATCACAGTGGTTCGTGACAGTGTGACTATCGCCCGACCACAAACCCATTTTAGAACCTTTATTTCACTCATTTGGGGGAACGAGGGCATGCAGTTTATCATTCGGAAAATTTCCACTAGAGGGAAGGCAGTTGTCTTACCTCTTATTTTTTCGGAGTATTATCTCCGAATCCAGGAGAAAATCCCCCGAAAATACAAGAGGTAGGATCTTAGTTATTTTAACATAATAATTTCCCACCATGCTTAGAAGTTATAAACAAAAACATTATCAACTTCAGAATTAACGTTTAGTTAAAATTTCGACTAAATCATAATTTGTGACACGAACTCAGTAACAGTGTTTGGACCCTAAGATACACAACACGTGTTGTAATTGGTCTGAATTACCTCACTAAAAACTCACTTGTATTCCAAAGAATGGAGGTGTATTCTTTTGACTGGTCGGAAATACCTCATTAAAAATTAACTTTCTATGTAAACAGTACAGAGACTTCTTGTAATTGGTCGGAGCTAGCTAACTTAATATATATATGTATATATATATAATATATGTGTATATATATATAATTCTTTGCAAAGTGAAGATGCTCAGCGCCACCTTATTAGCATTCAGTTGTGAGGATTAGAAGTTTAAAATATTGTTATTGTTTCCGAAAATTATGCAATGTTTTACATATTTTACGGACAGTTTGCCACCAAAATTCGACAAAGCGGACTATTTGCCAGCACTTTTCGCAAAGGAGAACAATTTGCCACCACTATAATATGGGTTTAAGTACAAATAAACCGTCAAAATTATTGAGTCCATGCTCTCTCCGAATGTTTTTGAATAAGGACTTGTTTTGCCTACAGAAAGCATGAATACATATTTTTCTGTAATACATTTGTAAATGGTTTCTAATGTGTTATTGTGGTTTTATAGGTTATTTTGATAATTTTAAGTAATCATAATCCGGACCCTGGTTATAAAACTCAATGATCAGAAATATAAATTGTTTTAAATAATTCATTTCTGTTTGAGATAGTTCTACTTTTCTGTTCAGAAATTAGGACATCCAAAAATTGTAATATTCTTTTACTATCACCAGTTTAAAAAAAATCAAATAGTGACGGGCTTTCTGGAAGTAATTCCCATTAACAAACTCAATTTACAACACTTATTTCCCTCACTTGGGGGAATGAGGGGATGCAGCTTATCTTTCGGAATGTTGTGGAGTGGTAATTTTGGCACCAAAAAAGGAAGCAAATGAAAATATTGGCACAATTTAAATTGAAGGACAGACATAAATAAAAATATTGTTTGAATGTAACAGTAATTTAAGTTCGTATGTAATAATCTAAAAACTGTTCCTTGCTAAGAATAAAAATCGTGTCTAATTTACAAAAAAAGAAAAAGTAAAGTATAACATTGACAGCTTCATCAGCTTAAATGTCATTTGGAGTTTTAATAAACAAATTGTTTTCTTACTGTGTGAAAAGTTAGTTGCACATAGGTACTAAATAATGACGTATCTGTACTGTTGACAAAGGAAGTTAATTTTTAATGAGGTACTTCCGACCAATCAGGTACCTACAATTTTCCTTTTCTTTTATTGGCCTATAGATAACGTTTGTTCCGTTTATTACTGGAAAGAAACATGATTTTCTTTATTCTTACTCTATTTTGTACTAAACATTAGACTTTTCATCATAAAGCTAGTTGGGGGAGGAGAGGAAATGGGACAGTTGGGAAGATCTTGGAGGAGACCACACGTAGCACATTCCGCCGGAGGCCATGATCGGCCAATTGGGAATCGGACAACTGGGCATAAATCTATTTTAGTAGATCGACAACGTATATCTTGACTAATGCACGTGAGTTTGAATTTATTAATGGTCGTTACGTATCTCAATGCCGGGATATGGTAAAAGAAAGGATGTTGGAAGGTTATCGGCCAATGCTTAGTAGGTACAATCGTGGCATTTGTCTGGTATGACTGCGGTAAAACCATGGAATACCTAAGTCAGGATGGACAGCTCCTTGTATCGTTCCTACGAACTTCTGATTGCTAAGCCAACGCTATAGCAACTAAGCAGTGTTGAGTAAACTCAGCTTTGAAATGAGTAGAGCTCAACTCAAACTCAATTCGCAAAAACTGAGCTAAACTAACGCTCAAATCAAAATATTAAAAATGAGCTTGTTCAAACTCACGTTCGGTTTCATATAAGCTTAGGCCCAATTCACTCTCACTTTTGTTATTTGCAAAGATCGAATGATTAGAGTTCAATTGGTCAAGTGTTGGCTTCGTGTTTGGAAAGTTCTGGATTTGAATCCAGAAAACTTTCGCAGCATTTTCTAAGCTATATTAGGCTAGTCAGCATAGTGCCTTCAAACTAAACTAGGGACAACTTCTTTCCCAAATCATTCTCCCCTCCTTTATCCCGATCTAAAGTTATTAAGTCAGGGATTGCGCCAGGATTGTTAGTTTGAAGGAGTGTAAATTGAAAATTGGGAGGGTGTAAGTGAAGTTTCGCACGGTATCGATTGCTTTTTGACCGTAAGGAAATCAAAGTTGGGGGTGTCTTCGAGGAATTGGGAGGTGACATTCCCCACTGGAGGGTCTGGCGGAATCACTGCAGTAAGTGCAATACAATTCAACGAAACCCCGAAATTATTATGTTCAAACTTGCAATTTTTAATTAGGATATATTTATACCCTTTTGGCATCCTTTTATTAGGCCCGAATAGGGTAAATAGATGATGAGATGAAGTACCGGTCCGGGAACCATCCTGGCATTTGCCTGGTGAAGCTGAGAGAAATCCTGGAAAACATCAGACTATAACAGGATCACCAATGTATGTAGAAGTCCAAAAAAAGTTGAAGTAGGCCGGTTGTATTATAGTATTTCCAAGGAAGGAAAAAATATTTCGAAGGTTTCTGCCAGAAGAATTTTATGGTTCTCCCTTTCTCTATGAAAAAAATAAAAGACAGTCCAGTCGCCCTTCCCCCGACGATGTTTCTGTTTATCCCCTCTCCCTTATCGCTTTACCTGCTGTTGAAAACGGCCGCGCGCTCGTGGTTTTCTAACGGAGGAGCTACAGTGGAAAGCTAGAATGAAATGTAACGTTCCTCTGTTCGTGCTGTGAGTTTAATTTTACCTAGATCCAATCCCAAGTGCTTTAGAAACAAATGTGCATCGTAATTTGACAAATTGTGAGAAAAACAAACGGAATCAAATAAATTTTTTTCATTTTCTGAGATGGTATGTTTTGAGATATTCAAGGTCAAAGTTTTCAGCCAGTTACGAGTAAAGATAAATAAAAAATTACTTCAGACGTTAAGACATCTCTTATGCCGTAAAATGTTCAAGTTCATCGCCGCAGTAAAAAACGTTCGCCTTTGGATTCTATCCTAGGCTAGGTCAAGCCAGCTTTCATAATAAGCACCTACTTCTCGAAGGTGCTTTCATAATAAGCACCTTCTCATATTGTCCCATGTTTACTCGCAATTCTTTTTTCTCACACAGTATTACCAAAAAAATTATGAAATAGTGTTTCCGAAATTCGTTTGTATTTTACACTAGCCCTGCTACGACGATTATTTCTACTTAAAATTTGCAATATTTCGTTTTATATATATATAAGGTAAATTTAAGACAAATGAAATAAGAAAATAGGATAATACTTACAGCTTACAGTTTCGTATTAGATCTCACACATATTCGCATATAAAAAGTCACTATTTCGTGCCTATACACGTTTTCAAGTACAGAGGAAGAGATTAAAGTTCACGAAGTACACGTTCGCAGACAGTGGCGACACGTAGCGACAAAGCATCAAAACTGGAGACCTGCTGACTCCCGTAGCGCGAAGATTTTCGGAACTTGAAATAATAACTGTATAACGTGTAAGTACAGGGTGGGATCGTGGATGGAAATGTGTTGAAAATGCAGAGGAAAAGGGGAGCTTCGAGTTATTGAAGGTTAAGGCCAGGTTTTATTTTCGTTCTCAAACCATGAATAAAGCCATTCTCCCTCAGACGGCGTGTTGAGGTGCTGGTCGTAGGAGGTAAAATGTGGATTTATAGCAACCAGGAAAGAGAGATCAAAATTGGTATTGTGGGATTGCACTGACGAGCTTGCTCGTCTAGCAAGCTCGACAGTGTAATAGCACATTAAGTACATGGTGTATTAGGAAAAACACCTATACATAACCGTACGAAGGCACTAACATTACCTAAATAATGTTAGTGCCTTCTTTTGACCGTATAAACAACAACAAAATAAGGCAGAAAGTAGAAGACTTGAGTTTATGAAATCATGTTTTAATATGTTTGTAATTATAACTTAAAAAAACATTTTAGTGTGTGCATTTGCACTAAGCTTCATCTCTCTCTCTTTTTTTTTTCTTAAAAAAGAAAAAAAGAGAGCAATTTCACGCGTCACGCACAGACATTTAGAAGACACTTTGTGACAGTCTTTGCCTTATAACATCTCATGGTTATGTAAAACGACGTAAATAAATAAATAAATCTGACAAATTCAAAAAAGGCGATTTCAGCACACCGTTTGGAAACTTTATGGATCACGTTCCCAGTGAAAGAACACGTAAACAATAAAAATACTGTATATTATTCAGTGTTAAAGTTGCCATCATACTAACATTTTTGCAACCCGCATTTACACTGACAAATATTTCCTCTAAATTCCAAAAGTATGGGTCCAACATAATTTTCTAAGATACCACACCAAAGAGGAATGTGTTTAATTTTTATTTTATTTCTATTTTTTTTAAAATACAGATTACATAAAATAATACAATAAGCCTATAGGAAGAAAAACACAGCGTCATGCACTGACATACGTGAATTATTAGATTTACCGTATAAGTATTGTTTTATTTGTGTACATTCTGATAGAAATATACTAGTGGACTCAATTACAGATTCTAAATAAGATTTCACACTAAAATATAATGTACGCCCAGTATTCTAAAAGTTTAAAATTTTATATCGATGTTAGAGCGATTCCACGAACACGTCAAGCTCAGTAGTAAAAAGTCAAACCCTATTGTGAATTCTTATAGATTAGTGCAAGCGGTTCTTGGAAATACCCAGAGTCCGGAACGCACTCACGAACTTTTGCCTCGAAGACCGCCGACTTTTATAGCAAGGTTATTGTTCTGCTGCAGGAATGTTGGCAAAAGGTGTTGGATGCTGATGGAGATTAATTCGAAACCTAAAGATACGTACCGCCCATTTTATTGCTCTTTGTTTATCACTGCTCTTGAACAGCAAAAGCTTTTTTGGTTACCTTGTACCATTAGCACTTTAACCTTCATGGCATGTCATCTATTTCCAATCCACTATCTGTTCAATGTCTTGTTCTCTGTAGCAAAGACCAGTTATGGGCAGAAATCTAAGATTAACTTTGTAGTGTAATTTACGGGTACGTTAATATTAAGTGTAATCCATGAAAAGTGCTTTAATTTTTATTTTCTGTATGCCATTCTGTGCACAAAGATCTGTAATATTTTTTTCAAGCAGAAAAGTTTAAAACTTCATCAGTGTTTTAGCAAAGGCCTTATGGTGTTTCAATCAATTTTAAACATGAGAGTCTTATCTAAAACTAACTAACTCTCTCTCGCGCGCGCACTCTGTATATATATAAATATACGAATTTTCTCCAGGGCTTTCGAAAGTGAGCGTCACTTGTTCAGATAAGCATGATGATGCCTTGATGTATACAAAATGTAGAATTTGGTATTCACAAGATGTCAAAAGCAAGACGGTGAAAGCTGAATTCATTGCAGCTTTTCCATGCACTCATTTTCATATACCGTACACGACATTGACGAGGACATAGCCGTGTTAGTGTGTGAAAACTCGTGAAAAATCGTCTAATGAATCAATGATATATTTGTTTCATATACATGTGGTTAAGGAAAGTGCTGATTAATAACTCATATCACCAAATAACCTACCCACTATCACCAAATAACCTACCCACTATCACCATATAACCTTCCTCTTCAGTGTTTTTTTCATTGTTTTGTCAGTTACTGTGTTTATTGTATCTTACTAAACTAGTGGAAAACATTACCTATAAGGGAACCAAGAAAGTTTTGTCGCATTTTGTGGAGGTCTGTGTTCAATTGGCCCTCACACCGTGAGTTGAATGCAAATGGAGATCAGGTGGTCAGTTGTTGGTGTGAGTATAGCCAACATACTACCTGGTTGTGGCAGTTCAGTTACACCGTGAGCGTGCGGAAGTACAGAATGAACATGGGACCTCCACAGAGCGTCATAAGGGCGTGTATGCTGTACGAGTTCAAACTGGGGGCAAACTCAGCTGCAGCGGGGCGAAAGATATGCCAGTCCTTTGGTGAGGGTGTAGTGACTACGCGGACGGTGCAGCGGTGGTGTACCAAGTTTAAGGACAGTGACGAAACACTCGAAGACGCACCACATGCAGGAAGACCAACACAGGTACCAAATGAAGATCTTCAGGCAGCAGTTGAGGCGAACAGTGGCCAGACATGTGAGGAACTGGGACTACAATTCAGTGTGAGTAGAGAAACCATTCGGCAGCACCTCCATCAACTTGGGAAGCACTAAAAGTTGGGTCGATAGGTCCCATATGATATGACTCCGGGCCAGAAGGCAACGCGAGCAGACACCTGTGTTTCTTTGCTGTCTCGTCTGAGGAAGGAGCAATTTCTGGACAGGGTGTTGACATGGGATGAGAAGTAAGTCCTGTACGAAGCTCCACGGCGCCGTCATCATTGGTTAGCATCCCATGAACCGGTTCCAAAACAGCCGAAACCAGCACTGCACCAGAAGGTCCTCCTGTGTGTTTGGTGGACTGATCGCGGCATCGTGCATCGGGAACTGCTACCAGCTGGTCAGACTATGAATGCAACTGTGTACTGTCAGCAGTTGAGCCGTGTTCAAGAAAAACTCAAAACTCTGGAGCCAGCACTTCTGAATCGCAAAGGGGTTCTCCCCACGTGGCTAGGATGACCCGGGACACCATTCTACGCCTTGGATGGGAAACACTATTGAATCCGCCATACTCCCCGGACATTGCACCGTCCGATTTTCACCTGTTCCATTCCTTGGACAATCACCTTAGAGGACGCCAGTTCAAATCCCTAGTAGAGGTGCAAAATGCACTTGATACCTTCTTCGCTTCACGGCCCACCAAGTTCTACCGTGATGGAATCCATGGCCTTCCAGAACGTTGGCAGAAGGTCGTCGATGCTGATGGGGACTATTTGTGATCTTCTAGATACGTCTTAGGTGACAAATCGATGTTCGAAGGTGGTGGGTGAAAAAGCGACAGAACTTTCTCGCTTACCTTTATAGAGGGGTGGTTCCAATATATAAATATAGTTTTAACAAAAATGTTTTATTTTCCTTATAAAAATACATTTAGTGGAAAAAATATCACCAGATTACCTTACTCTACCCTACATCAATTCCTTAAGCATAAAAGGCAATTGATAAGTGATAACTGGTACAGTATAATAAGGATTTCAGAATTGTCTTCCTGCAAGAAGACCACTAAAAGATCGTGCAACATTTGACATTGCTTTGTTCATTTTTTCCGATGTGAACGCAATTTCCGCTTCCGAGCAGCTTGACTGAAGGTTTTCTCTGGTTACTCGATCACACTAGGCTAATGCTGTGATAGTACCTCAAATGATTTAGTGAAAGAACAATATCAAAAGTAAAAGACAAAATAATAGGCGTATTATTTATTAAGTTCTTTATTTGTTTGAAACACATCTGCGCAATATTTTAATAAGTGAATTTAAAAGTAATTGTTTTATGTATCGGAGTAAACTTATTGAAAATGTGTTTACTAGGAATCAGTAACGGAAAGTTTATTGGAAGCATTAACACAACTGCAATTATTTTGTTTTTATTCTGGGCTGCTGAAATCAAATAGTAAGCCCATGATATTTCCTCGTTCAATCAATGCCAATATGTTCGGTCAGTTATATGTTTACCGTTTATTTTTTCACCAAGCTCACGTGCTAATATGCAAAGGTTCGCACAAGAGTGGTGGTACGCGTGCGGCGGCGTGTCATGGTTTGAAAAGCTCTTGTTGAGTGTAAAACTGTCTAAAACTGATAAACTTGGGAGTGACCAATTCATGTTCATATGAATTTAGATTTCGGTGGCAAGATAGAAAGTCCTTATTGGGCTTACTTTTCTAATATCTTTCTTTTCAAATATGTAGTCTGATTCAGATTTGTGATAAATCAGACAATATTGAGATTGTTGTAGCTGCTTGGGTGAAACAATTTATTTTTGTTCTAATATTAGATAAAAGATCGAAATAATGCAAGTTTATTTCACAAATAATGAATTTTGCTGACGATCCAACTTTATTTGCCGTTTCCATGGGGGCTGTGCAGAAATACATTTAATTCTACTTTTCATTTTTTAACTGAAACCAACACGCACTCCCTGAGATTCATTTGTTATCGTATGGGCACTGGAACAAGACGTAAGTTCGATGACCTCAAGGTGAGAGAAGTTAGCGAGCTCGCTTTCTGTGCGCGTAGTCACGGGGTCACTTGAATGGAGTACTTAGGAGCCCACTTTACCAAGGGGCCTGTCCTTAAAAGCTCACCAGCCTGCTTGGAACGTTAATAACAATTCAATCAATCGAGTTCTGCCGTCGAACATCCTCACGAAAGCTTTCCAGACATCAGTAGTAAGCTTGTAGTGACTGAGCGATGAGACCGCACCTTAACACCCTACCTGTCTACTCGTTTGCTGCAAAGTAAGTTATTTAATAACATTAACGATGATGCTTATAATAATTGGTTTTGTGCCCGGAGACAGGTATATAGCCCGGAGGTCACTTGGCAAGGTGAGCCAATGGAGGTTAGCCATTGCCTTCCATCGGATAGAGACGACTAGACCTACAAATTGTGTTGTGTACCTACCTTGCGCCTCTTGGGTAGCGTTAGGCCGTTGGTTGAGAACTGCACAGCAAGGTAGACGAACAGAATGAAGAGTCGTAGATAAGTTAACCACCTGGAACGCAAGCCAGTTACTGTTCTTGGGAGAGAGAAATAATCAGCACTTTCCCTTTTCGTATCCCGTTTATTTAGAATTCCCAGCAAAAGAATACACAGAAAACAAAAAAACTTGAATTAAAAAGCTACTATGCGATAGTTCAAAAGAAAGTTCCCAAATTGTTCGTAGAAATAACAATACTGAATTACAAAAGATGTCTTGTTGCTTTTGCTGGCGTCTCAGCGCAAAAAGAGAGTAAGAATCTGGATGTTAAAAGTTCCGATTAAAAATAAAGATGTTTCTCTAGTTCGCTGTTTCACTAGCAAAAAGTCTACTTCGTGTTTGGAAATTTCAAGAGATATTTACAAGTTCGAAAAGATGTGTATCCTTACCCTCCTGACACAGGTCCTCCGATCTCCCCTTGATGCACAGTGGTTAGCCTCACAGAATCACTGTTGCGGGTAGAATGAGAATTCGGCAATTCATTGCAGTAATTTAAATCCTTCTCTTTTCGCTGTTGTGACGTCAGCAACACGCAGAACATTCGATCACATTGAATATGAGCGTTATCAGGGTGACGACAGTCATAAACGCATGATTTAAGTTTAATTTAGTTCTCTTGCCTTCAAAATTACGTCATGCTAGCTTATTTCGTTTCTGACAGAGTTATCAGAAAGGAAACCATGACCTCTTAACCTGGCAGAGAGATTACTGCTTGAATGTCACTTTGAGATGATTGTAAGAGTGCTTCTTAATTTAATACATTGAAATCTTTTAGAATATTATAGTTTTTATTGCTGCATATTTCTTATTGAGTTTTAAAACCAATTTGAAGAATAAAATATTTTGTTATTTTACCTTTTTCAAAAAAGAAGTAAAATATTAGATCGAGACTGTCATTTGATGAATATGAATAACTAATGATTTCTAAGACCCATATTAAGAATATTAAAAATAAAAGTAAGGAGGTGGACCCGAGGGTTGGTGCCCGACGTAACAATTGCATTCCGACCAACTACGTTATCTGTTGGAATCGAACCCCGAGAACTCTTGATAACATGGCAACGAGCAGGGATTCAACTAAGATTTTCAGCTTGGGAGCTGTGAAGTCAAAATTGAGAGGGTGTAGTGGACTGTTGAACCTTTTTTTTTTTTACCGTAAAAATAGTTCGGAGGACACTCGATTATTTAGAGGTGACACTCTACTACAGAGATCAAGCCGCCGTAGCTCAGTGGTAGAGCATTGGCGTAGCATTTGGGAGATCGTGGGTTCGATCTCAGCTGCCGATCATCCTGACTTTGGTCTTTCCTCAGTCACACCATGCAAATACCTTCAACATAGGCCATACCCGACACCTTCCTGAATCCTTTCCCGGTCTGAGCCTTAGATGCCTAAAGGCCATAAATAAAAATCAAACCCCACTACAGGGGAGTCTGGCAGAATCACTTGCGACGCGAGAAACCATTCATCGGCCATAAATCGAATTTAAACTGCTTTTACTGAAGTGGACGAGGTTCAACTACGGTGGTTCTGCCACCTAATTTAACCTTTGTCGAGATTACACTAGGGAGCCAGAATGTGATTACGGAAACAATATAATAATAATAAAATGGACAAAATATTATACATAAATGCTAAACAACCCCAGTGATATAATATTGCTGGTTCAAACTCCTCATGTATCGACCACTCTGTTTTCTCTTTAGTCTCTTTCCACATGGCAAATTAATGATAGGTACCTAAAATAGAAGAGCTTGCCATTACTTCCATGGTTTATCAAAAGTGTTGTTGCTGAGGAACATGAAATCTCACACTCTTTACGTTCTTAGGTTTTACAAATCAGTTCAATCAATGACTAATACGTAACACAGGAAAGGAAGAAGCAGCAACACACGCGCATTTTCTTTTCCCCCCGCACTCGTTCAGGTCGAAGGAAAACAGCGTGAAAGGGTAGTAACTCCTTCTGCTATTCAAGTTTGGCAACACAGGGCCGTTTTAACAGTGACATCTTACGGGACCATGCGAAAGTAACGCTAGAGCGACCAGTGGGTTATATTTAGGCTTAACGTGAAATTTGGCATTATCTTAAAAAAATGTATTAATTTTTCAAATCTCGAATGTTATTTTGGTAACGCACTACCACAGGGTGCGTTGCAAAAGGTTGCGAAGCGTTACAGAAATTCCAAATTTTATATTGGAAGTGCCAATCAGCGTTGATTAATCACAAAGTCACAGAATTAATTCTTGGATGCTCCTTGTCTGTGACAGTGACGGATATGGGGCTACAGCCTCTATTCCAAGAATCACTTGAAAGAAATTGGAAATAAATATCCTTAGCAGAGACATATTGGCAGAAGATGAATTTTTTGTACAATTAATGTGAAATTTGGAATTTTTTAGAAAAAGTTTGACTTTTAGAGCTGTAATATTAAATAGGCAAGGCAGCTTCTAAGGGTTAGAAATTAGTAACAAAGGAAGGGTGGATTATAAAAGCACAACTTTTTATTTTTTGAATTAGTTGGCGGCAAATTAATCACAAATATTGTGGCGTGATATTTGGACTTAGTCTAACCTATTCAAATCCCGAAATTTACCCATTTATTTAACTTCTATTCACTTTATTTACTGCCAGAAACCCCGGTTTCTGCAATGCTCCGGTAAGGAAATTCTTGTTAAAAACTAAGTTGCGCCCAGCAACTAAGTTACATTGGTTCAATCTGGTTTTCTTATTACGCAATAAGGAAAAACACCAGATCATTATTATCCTCTATCTTTGAAAATAACTTGAATTTACAAAAAAAAAGTGTGTTGTATCAGTTTGTCAAGGGTAAACTGTGGTTTGTAAAACGCGATAAGACAATAGAATCATCACCACCTCATCCCTGAATTTTCCATGATTTTTGCCTTTCCTTATACCATATAAGGACTGTATTGAGTAGCTTAGCTGTGTCGCGTGATGTGAGAATCACCCGAGGACCTACGTAATTTCCTCGAATTGGGAGTGGCCCATTTTGACTAACAAAAAGCGAGCCAAGGCTGGATCGTGGCTCAATCACTCAGTTTCGCTCTGTTGATTCGCGTCAACTCTGATCAGCGAAGTTCGACTTTGTCTCAGGTCAGTATGACTTAGTAGAATTTTACTCATTTTGGACTTGAACTTCTTCAAAACGGAATTTCAACCCCTACTGTACTTTGAATTATTTGATCATGACTGAAAGCAACTCAAACGTAAACTTTTTGGGTTCATTAGTAAATGAAATGTAATGATGAGTAACTCTCAGATCTCTCCCTGACGTTTTAGTTAGGTAATTAGATGTAATCAACAAAACCAATTAAGAATGTAAAGTTACATCAGCAATCTATTGTATTTACGTTAATATTTTTGTTGTATTTTGTTACGCTTAGCTTAAATAAAATGTTAATTCTCAATTGTCCAAGTCTATTCAGGTACATATGAGGCAAGTATGCCGCAACTTGACTCCACCACCTTCGTCGTACCTAACCTCGCCCTACCATCTGAAACCTTTGAGAAATCTCTCTTATTTCGCAGGTACATCTCCAGTGATAGAATTTACTGGAAACAGAAAATTAAAAGAATCGCCACAATATCCCACAATAAATCCTTCGATGCTACTTGCAGATGTCAGTGCCTGTCTTCGGGGCTGGAGCCCAGTTCCAAGGATTACTTAAAACTACACGGTAGATGCCTTTTGCGTGGCTATACTGTGGGAAGCTAATGTTTTTTTCTCAAGTAATGTAAATTTTGGTATTCTTGTAAACAAAGATGAATTTTTCACATCTGCAGTGTTATTTTGGAAACTCAGCGCCATAGGGGAAGCACAGAGGGCGTTACAAAACACAAAATTTGCGGACCGGAGTAAAATTTGGATCAACAAAATAAATTCAAATTTCATACTAAATGTACAAAAAAAGTAGTATGTCTTTACTGACTATATTTACCGTGCAGTTCTATTAATTGATTTTTTGGAATGGGGTTTCAGCCCCAAGAGACACTGGCTCATTCAATGAACATCGAAACATTGATTCTGTGACTGCGATTAATTTGATAGATATTGGCATTCCAAAATTTCGAATTTTTGAACCGCTTAACCCTCCTTTGTCACACCTCCCTAAGGCGGTGCGATGTGAACATTACATTCCAACTTCGAAGAATTGAGACATTTTTCTGCAAGAATGCAACGTTCATACATCAGTTGTTAAAAGAATATTAGTTTCTGCCTGCATGTCTCTAGTAATGATATTTATCATGAATTCCTTTCAGGTGATTTTTGAAATGGGGGCTGTAGCCCCATATGTTAGTGACACATGAAAGGATCATCGATGTATTAACTCTGATTTCTTTGATTAATTTGACGCTCATTGGCATTCACACACTAAATTTGAGATATTTTGTAACGACCCCCTGTGCCCCCCCCCCCTAAGGCTGGTCGTTACCAAAATAACATTCTAGATTTGAGAAATTGATACATTTTTCTACAATAATGCCAAATTTTACATTAATTGATCAAAAAAAAAAATAGCTTCTGCCTGTACGTCCCTGCTAAGGGATATATCTATCGTGGTTTTTATTTTAAAGTAATTTTTGCAAAGGGGCCGCAGCCCCATATCGTGTCACTGGCACATGCAAGGAGCATCGGAGCATTAATTCTGTGACTTCCGTAATTAAACTGACGCTTATTGGCATTCCAAAAATAAAATTAGGAATTTCTATAACGATCCACTAGTTTTTGCTAGCTTCCTGTCTCTCTCCTAAGCCAGTGCGTTACCAAAATAACATTCCAGATTTGAAAAATATTTTTCTACATTAATGCCAAATTTCACATTCATTGATCCAAAAAATCAGCTTCTTCCTGTATTCACTGCTTAAGATATTTATCATGTATTTTTTAAAATGATTTTGGAGCGGGAGGGGGGGGGGGGGATGGAACCTTATATCGTGCCACTGACATATGCAAGAAGAATCGGTGCATTCATTCTGTGACATTTGTGATCAATCTGATGCTGACTGGCATTCCCAAAATAAAATTCGGGATTTTTGTAACACTCCATCCACCACTTGTTACGGCCCTTGCGCGCCTTGAAGGGGGCTTACCCAAAAGAATGTTGGAGACACATGTACTAGCTTTGTGGATGAGTGTTATTGCATTTTGTAACTACTAATACTCATTTGTAGCAAAGTCCTTACAAATAATAGTTGAAGAAAACTGCGTCCAGAATTTAACATTGAATCTCCCATAAGGAAAATGAACTTTCGTGTTGACGCCCCCAAAAGGAGGGCTAATCAGTGATTGTGTCCAATTTAGTTTAAAGATTTGAAAAATTCTGACGTTTTTTAATAATTCCAAATTTTACATTAAGTGTGTGTGAACTTCAGCTTTTCCCATTGCTCTAGAAAATAACAATAGTATAGAAGCTATTGTGATATTACATTTTATCATGAAGTGGTAGTACTGACAACTGGAGGTGCTTGGGAATCAGGAACCTCTGATAGTCGTTTTTCTGGGATGCCCAAGAACAATCCTTCCAAGTTTGATGCAGATACGCTGCCCAGAAATTCCTTCTATGGAAAAACGGCTTAACTTCTGTAATTTAATTATTTTATTATATTATCAGGGATTAATACAGCTTTACTGTGATTCATGCAGTGCCTTCCTAGTAACATTTTTCCATATTGTCAAAACGTCTACAGGCACAGGAAATCTGGTAAATCACAGGTAAGACTTTGGCTTAACTCGGAAAACGCAGACGTTTCTTCCACAGAACTCCTCAATTGCTACATAGTTGCAGAGCAATTGCTGCAGATTTTGCAAAATAATTGCGATCTATTTGTGCTGCATTTTACTAGCACTTCAATAAAATGTCAACTTGGTCTGTTGCTGCTTAATTGCTTTAAGTTACTAGACTTGATACGTAGTTCTGCAGTTAACTTGTGACCAACACTGAATGGTGGTGGCAATCACGTGGTTTTAGACATAAGAGGAAGATATACTTGGACATACCCAGACAACGAAAGGTTGACTTTGTTTTAATTTAGGAGAGATCTAGAAATTATTTTAAGAATGCAGACTTCCTGGAGCCGATATTCAATCTTACCCTAATTTTATCTTAGCGGAGATAGACACAAAACTGAAAAACGTAGGTAGAAGAAATACTGTAATGAGAAAGTTAGAACGGGAGAAGTTTAAAAATGAAGTGATGTAAGAAAGATTTAAAATAATTCAGGGAAAACTGCTCGAATTCGGTAGAAACAGATGGAGGTACGAAGGACAGTGGGGATTTTATAAAGCATTGTTTGCTTCATACACCAGAAGATGTACTAGAATACCATGAAGAGAAAGGAAATAAGAAAGAATGATTTACAGAAGATATGTTCAAGAAATGGAAGTGTATAGGCACAGATGATGTACAGGAAACTAAAAAATGAACTTTGAAGAATTACAAAGTAAGGGAAACATGCTTGATAAGGAAATACAATGAAGTAGAAGACTTGGAGAGAGCAGGAAGATGCTATCTGATGTAAAGGAAGAATAATAATGAAATTTGGAAGAAAAAGAAGCAAAACTATGTGATGAGGGTAAAAATGTCCCTTCCTCCCCAGATTAGTGAGTGGAAAGGTATACTGAATAGATGAAAAGATTACTTAGAAGAATGAAACGTCCCAAAGTCCTTTACATTAAATATTGAACAAACAGAAGTCATTTATGGTGATAAAGGGTTTTAAATAGAGAAGAATTTGATAAGACTCTTCGTGAGTTGAAAAATGGTAAGTAGTGGGTGTGTAGGTATGTATGCTATTCCGATTTCATTGATAAAATGTGTACTAGAGAAAGGAAAAGGTAAAATGAACGAAAATTTATGATTGAGGAGAATGGCCAAGCGACTTTTCAAAAACAGAAATGATTCCATTAAAGAATGATGCAACAAAATGTGAAAATTACCTAACGATCAGCCTAATAGCGCACTCATCGAAGCTTTTACAAATATTAGAAGATTATACAATACGGCGAATGAAGAAATTGAGAAGGAACAGTTTGGATTTCGAAAAGGAACAAGGGACGCAATTGGTTTATCAAGAACAATAGAAGGTTGATACATGGAGAAACGTAAGGAAGTATAGGTAGTGTTTGTTGATTTGGAAAAGGCATCTAGTAACGTGAAAGAATCACACGTCTTCTGGCTGCGTTTTCTATGCTGTATCGCACTTTTCCACTACGTTTTCTATACTATATTCCGTTTCTTTTACTGAGTCCCAGTTTTTATTATTATTTATTATACTCAGCTAAATTTTCAACAAAAAACACCATCACCAAAACCCGTCCCATCAGTATTTGCGCACGTCAATTGTTTTTTTGATGTGGAAGTCCGTCATTGTTTTTCTATTCCTTCCAGTTGTTTACGTGTATTGAGTGAACTCTTTTTGTCTACAACTAAAGATGGCAGAAGCCGAAAAATTTAAGTGACTTTATAGTGTTGTCTAATTGTGCATGTGATCTTCAGGATACTACGTAAGTGCAATTCCTTTCCTCTCTCTGCAAATTTCTCCAAATATATGTATATATATATATATATAGGATGGTAAACAAGGTAGAAAAATAGGATACTTACATAGTGAAATCTTGAGATAGGAGCACACGAACTTCACAGACACTATAGAAAATTAGTACGTTTCGCAATTGCGTTTTCAACTGGTAGGAAGGAGAATGGACAGAGCGGACAGGTGCGGGAGTGGTGTTAAGGAAACGCTATATTGCCAAGGAAGCTGGGTGACAGTGCGGCCAGATTATGGATGCGGGAAAATGACTAGATGGGTCGGAGAAAACACCAAGTGGAAAAGAAAGTGCAAAGATTACTAGGAGCAGGTAAGGGGCTTCCTGAAGAAATAAGAGGGTAAAGAATCGGAGGGGAGGGGGGAAATAATAATAATAATAATAACAACAACAACAATGATGATGAAGATGAAGGGGAGAACAAAGAAACAATGTAGAAAGAGAATAAACTAAAAATGCAACTAGAGACTGAACAAGGAAGAGAAAGGAAGAATACGGCACTGCGTTGCAAGGAGTTACAGGCAGTTGAGGCCGCATTCATGGTTGGCGGAAAGGATGGATGTCTGCTCCGATCTCTTTCTTACTGTGGCAGGTGAGTCAGGGTTCAGGACTTTCAAGATTCAGACTCGAAAGGTTTCATCAAAGATGCAGCCGTGATAAGAAATGTGTTCGGGGGTGGGGAGGTGCGGTAGTTGAGATTTGGAGGAGTGGCGATGGTTATTGATGCGGAATGTTAGAGGAGTTTGAGTTTCGCCAACGTAGAGGGCGGAACATAGGTTATAGAGTAGGAGATAAACGAGGTAGAAAGATATGGAACTACCGGAGTGTCTGAAAGAGTACGTCTTGTGAGTGACAGGATGTACGAAGGAAAGACTGGGATCAAAAATAGGACGGGTTTTGCAGCGGGGTCTATTGCACCTGCTAGGTTTGGAGAGAGAGAGAGAGAGGGGGGGGGGGGTACGAGATTGGACCAGTTCTAGTGAGAATCATGTTGAGATTCGGAGGTCTGCGGTAGACTATTTTGGGACACGACGGGAAAACTTTTTTTGTTTCAGGTGATGCAGTGAGTATGGGGTGTCCCAGCTGAGGATCTTTTGGAGGGCCTGAAGGCTGGGGTGGTACTGCGTGAGAAGGTTGGGAGCGGAGGTAGCTTCGCGGGGAGGTCGGTTGGAGTTAGGGTGATTACGAGCACGGTCCAGTTGTTTACAGAAGAGGTGTTTGTGATATCCACGGTTAGTGAGAACTGAGGAGAGGGTACTGAAATAGTTTTGCAGCAGGTCAATAAAGGAACAGATGCGGGAGCACCGGACAGCAAGAGCGTTTGGTATGGTATGGATGGGGGCTGTTGAAATGGAAATACTGCATAGTGTTGGTCGGTTTGATGTGAACGCCTTTCTGTTCCTGAGCCAGACATCCACATCAAGTAAAATTACGCGTTCCCTCGAGAAGGACCAAGTGAACTTGATGAGAAAGGTGCAGTTGAGGTTTTGCAGAAATGTTTCCAGAGTCTCTTGTCCGTGGGTCCAGATCAAGAAAATATCGTCTATATAACGAAGCCAGGTGAAAGGTTTGAGTGGTGTGGAGTTGAGGTATTGGGTCTCCAGGCGTCCCATGAAAAGGTTGGCGTAGGAAGGGGCCTTGCGAGTATCCATGGCTGTGCCTTTGATTTGCAGGAAATTGTGGTTCTCAAAGGTGAAGTTGTTCGTGGTGAGGACAAACTGGGCTAGCTGAAGCAGAAAATGACCGCCCCGCTGGCCTAGTGATTACCGTCGTTGACTACTGATCTTGGGGTCCCGGGTTCGATTCCCAGCTCTGCCAAGGGATTTTACAAAGCGACAGGGTTTGGAACGGTGTCCACCTAGCATTGTGATGCAATTGGGGAGGTGCTGTGAATAAAAGACAGTGGCGATCACAGTTGAGAGCTTCGGCTCTCCTCTCCCCCGCAGTAGACCAACCCCTCCTTCGTCCAGTAGTTGATTGAATATGGCTATGAATTATTATTATTTATATATAATGTGTGTGTGGTACCGGTACCAGTAAACTTGCCTATTGCTTACTGTGTATAGTTTTTCCTTGTTAGGGACTATGTATGCATATTTAATTTCTTGCATTGTGACGTTTGTTCCTTTTTTTTTTTTTTTACAGAGCAACGATGATACTAACTCGAAGCAGCCTACTATGTCAGGCAGGACAACCAGGAGCGTTGCTCGAGCTCTTAGGTCTCGTAAGTCTTTGAGATCTACGAATACAAGTAAGAATTCGTATATTACAGGTTTTAACCTAATATTCGTAAAACTTAACTTCTGTACCTTCACGAGAAAGTCACGACAATATAATAAAACGTTAAAAAGGTCTCCATCTTTAATCCAAAATGGCCGCCCAAAAACCCATTTTCTAAACCACTAAGGCTAGACAATCGAAATTTGGTATGAAGGTGTACCATGACAAGTAGGTCACTATAAATGGTATTAAAAAAAGGGGGGAGGCATCCCCCGCTCGGTGGTATATTTGTACCATGGAGGCGCAGTTCGCTAGAGAGTGTCTGATTACGACCCCAGCGATGCAAAGCGAGTATATATATATATATATATATATATTTATTTATTTACACGCTAGCGGCTATAATTTTGAAGATATTTGAACCAAATTTTATTATGTTTATAGGCTTAATAGCTCGGCTCAGTTCGTTAATGAGCAAAATCTGCGCAAGGGAGTGGTCGGAGGAGGGGGTTGAAACTTAGAAAAATTTATATATCAGCCCCTATGGAGTTTAGAGGGAAACTTTGTCAGCATAATTTATGGTACTTCCTGTGAATTTTACGGTGACACCAACAAATCGGGGGGTGGGGGGTGGTTGTGGAAATTCAAAATTTTTGAAACAACGTCTTGTGGGATATCGTTGAAAAGCTCTTGATGAATAATCTACAAATCAATAGTTAGTTTCTCGACAGCGCTCATATAAGGCGAGATTTGAATTTTTGGAAATAATAATAAAAACTTTGAGATCTACCTCACCCTGTAGGTCTGCCGAAAGGGATTTTTTTTTCACGCGAAGTTGTCAAATTAACCTTCCACGCAAAATATTAGCTGCGGGTACAAAGTACAAAAAGGTTAAAAAAAAAAAAAAGTAAAAAAAATTGTTGGTACTAGCGTTGTGAATCAGGTTGGATACACTGCTCGAAT
>JAGDQP010006388.1:0-72611 GCA_022664845.1 Lepisma saccharinum | reverse complement strand
TCCTCCACTCGTTTCCAAATTACATGGTGTTTATAGGCACTTTCTGCATCCTGTATTCGAACTTTGGACCCCTTTACCTCCGGCCCTGTTTACGGTCTGCAGCTACAAACTTGTTTTTCTCAGTTTCTTTGGGTACTGAATCCGGTGATAGCAAGCATTTTCCGAAATCGAATTGTTAAAAATAGAATGGTCCCTTGTTAGATGTGAAAATATGAGATGTGGAAAAGAGTAAAACAGGCAATCTCAATCAAGAAAACGTTTTGTAGTTAACTTATGAGGCAAACGTTGAGGAAATGTTCTTTGAAACTTTCTGTATGGAATATGGCATTACATGTACTCTAACAGTGAGAGAAATTTTCTAGCCTTCGAAATGAGGAGTTGAAAAAATCATATGGGGAAAGAAATAATATGGGGAACTAGTTAAATGAAGAAGTAGTGCTTGAGCGAGTGTGAAAGAAAAGTAATACTAGAGACAATGAAGAGGAGGAAATGAAATTACACAGAATCTCAGAAGACGGCCGGTACAAATATTTTCTTCGAGAAGGTTCGCACATACGACCTACACCAAGTTAATTTTGTTACAGATTTTTAAATAAACTTACGTACGTGTTTTCTGTGTGAAATTTATTAATATAACGCTTCCATATTAAAATGCACTATGCAGACTTCAAACACTATTGCATTGGCCATTTTTATAACTGGGGAGTGTACATAGAATAAAATAACAAAATGTATAGCTAGTGAAGGACTACGGAGAAGCAGAAGACGAAGGACGTTCGTTCATAGTATGTGTAAGAAACATCGTGAGCCAGGAAGATAAACGAGACTGGGAAGAATCGAAATAAAGATGTCTTTAGCGATTTTCCTCAATCATAAATGACTGATTAAGATGATTATGATGGTATGATTTTTTTTGTAATATAACAGGCGACATCATGTCATTAAATGAAAGCCAATAGTTTCATTTAATCTATTCTTAAATTTTCGCCTTTTACTAACTATTGTAAAACTTAGTTTTAGTTCCACGCAAAGAATAAAGGTAGCAATTGATCTGGTTTCACCCCTGCTTTAATTTCATTGCCCCTTCATACCATTGAGTTTCAAGTCAGCGAGTCATCATAAGACAGGTTTAAAATACTTGCATAATGTATTAGATACGTCATTTCAATCTGTGAATAGCACATACTCAAACCTATTATACATTATAAAATATATCTAAAACAAATTTAATACAAAAGCTTCATAACTTACTCGTAAGATTTCCAAGTTAATAGTTTTTATGGAAACTGAATATTGTTTCATTGTTTTAAGTTCAAACAAAAATCTTGACTGTTGCACTCTTTTTTATAGGTTTAGTATTATATTGTTATTGTTTAAGTTTGTGGAGTAAATTCTCTACTATTAAAAAGATCTACATGTGCACCATGCAGTGGAACTTTATGAAAACATGATACCAAGAGGGAGTTCAATTACCAACGCTGATAGCTAAAACTAAACGGAAGAAAAGGAAACATAATGACAACGTACTAAATTGCATATGGTGAAACTATCTTTAAATCGTTAAAAGAAGAAAGCCAACGAAATGAAAACGACCTGCCAAATGTAGACTCATCAAATTCTAAAATGAAAGAATAATTGGAAGCTACTAAACCCAAATCCTAAATTAGTTTTTCTATTTTTGCTTTGGTTAAGACGTTTGTCTACGTTACAAAAGAAGTGAGGTTAAAACAGGACGTTACAAAAGAAGTTAGGTTAGCTAACTTACCGTCAGTATCTCAGTGGAAAAACGAAGTCAGCCCAGCAAATAGATTAAAGGTGGCTACCGTCGTGACAGGATATTGAAAAAAGGCCACCGTCGGCTATGACAGCGTGAAATAGGTGGCCATACTGTTTGACTCCACTGATTTAACAACACAGACGTAGGTCTGAAACTAATGCTACAACCGCACTGCGATCTATTAGCAAATATTGTCAATTACCAGACGGAACAAAATGGGAGAGAAAAATCAATGAAGCAGCCTTTCAAGCTCTAACAAAACCAATCAGCGATATCAGTATCAAATTCATGCGTAAATGCAAGCGTTTACTTCAGGAACAGCCTCCGTAACATAAAAGAAATAGTAAAATATTAGTCACTATGAAGATGCTTCTATTGTCTTGTGGTTAGAATAACGAGCTACAAATTGGAATACTCTATATTCAAATCTTGCTACAGACAGTTTGAAAGTATACAATCTAATTAAAACATGAAAGCAATGAACAAATTCCTGCTATACCTAATTATGCATAAACAGACATTTATTATAACCATTGAAAGTTATATATTTTTGCCAGGTGAAAAAAAGGTGTTTTTTTGGTTCGTGACTCTCTCTCTGTGAAAGTTGGCGATTTGGTGGCTCGATGTCGGCTTACTCTGGTTGGAAAAATTTCGGGTTTTGTGCAACATCAGGTCGTTCAACCAACATCTCATGCCGATGTTGGTGCCGATTTTGCCGTGAAAGACCTGACGTTGGCCTACCAAAATTTTGCTCCTTGGGACTTGTTTTGGGCCACTAAAGCAGGAATATTTACGGTACCCACAATATCTGCTGGACATATCCATATGCGTCACATATGGACGTGCCTGGTGGAAAGCTGTAACTCCGATCCGAACAGATATATCGCACGTGAAAAGAAAAAAGAACGGAACATTTAATGACAAGGGGCCAATAAATATTACATTTTAAGGTTTTAAAAATAACTTTCAATTGGCACAATTTACCGCCCATTAAATTAGTTTCTTATTATTTAAATAGGACATAGAATCTTGATTTACTTCATTTTGATTTCTGCACGAGATTACACTCGAGAATTGTTTTACAGCTGGATAAACACGAAAAAAAAATTTCTAAAGGAGCACTTCCACAAAAATACCGCCATAGCTTCCGATTAAAGCTATGCGTAAAACCGCACAAACAACACATTCAGATTATTTATAAGGGTTACTTCTTATAAACATTGAAAATAGTGCTAAATACGAACAAATAATTGTATTTAAAATTTACATCAACATTTCGTGAGATAAATATGAACGTATTTATCTTCAAATTTTCAAATTTCATGTTTCAAATTTTCCACCACTTTTAAAATGTAGTTGTAGATAGTAGGAGAAAACAGCTGGATAATTAACAACAGTACAACAGTATTTTTATTGTAAAGAATATAATTGTACTTCGGTAATGAAATTAAAATATTTTCCCCCCATACAACTGATGGTAAATCAATCACAAGTTTTGTAAAGTTTAAAGTTGGAGTACTACGGTAGAAAGAAATTAACAAAGAATAAAGGTATATCCTAGGTAATATGGATAAAGCTTCACATATATATTTACTGGGGAAACAGCTGATCGCCTGTACACTATGTATTGGCACATTAAAATTAATGAAGTTATTGAATCTATGAAAGTTCACATGTTATTGATGTTGACAGGTGTTAAATACACATTATTTATTCGTTTATGGAAGTTGCATTAGTTTCATAGAAATAAACTGAGTATATTTTCACATACATGGATGTAGTAATTGAACTATACCTGTACAGATACATTTTAATATCAGTAAAGTACTATCTTGAAAAGAGCGTTAACAAATCCAATATACCAATATTTGATAGTCCCTTAGTTATTTGGGTATGGAAGCATTGTAGCTTATTAGATATAATGTTTTGTTAGATATATTGTTTTGCTTCGGAGTGAAAAAGCGGGACTTGGCCATTGCCCGATGCTTCGCACCGACATGGGTCAGGTCTCAGGCGGGCCCGTGACTGAGTTGCAACGCACTTTATTTGTGCTTTATGAATAGCGAAGTATTGTGTTTTGGTAAGTGCATTTAATTCATCGAAACTTTAGTACATCTAAAATTCCAACTCGTTCCAGTGGACTCGTATCTTTAAATAGTGTGAAAATATGCCATAACATTTCCTGTCACAAATTCTTCAATTAGCATGAAAGAATATAAAATAAAATGCAAATGAAAGATATTGAACTTCTCCATAATGCTTCTTTGTTTGTTTTAAATATTTGAATTCTTAGAGGAGTGGTGCATAAACCACCTAATATTTTGTTATTTTAAATGTTACGTGAGAGGAGGATTTTGGCATAATATAAGTACTGCCCCGAAAACTTTTGACAAAGACCTTCAACTTCTTAATAAGTATAAAAAATTTCGTAAAGTGCAATTAAAGAGAATTGTCAAGACTTGGAGAGTGATTTTTTCTAATGTAGGTCTATTGAGTTTCTTAAAAGCAATCAGAAAAGTATTAACTATTTGATGGCCTATTTGAATACAATGTAAAAGTTGGTCATTCGCAATGTATTATTTTCCGAAATTTCAGTAAAGAATCTTTAATATTTATGAAGATTAAAAACTATTTGTTGGATAATGCACAAAAAGAGTTGTATTTGAACTTTGGTATGAACTTATAATGGACAAGTGTATAGACGAGTATAATGGACAAGCATAAACCAGCAGCAATTGTAAAAGCCAGAGCACGCAGGGCCCCAAAGGCTGGATTTCTAGCCCTATGGGTACTTTCGTCCTTAAAAATATTATTTATTTAATTAGTTAAAAGCAATAGTAAGTTGGAGAAAAATAAATCAGATCCTGCACCAGAACAACAGAGCAAGCATCCGGCAAACATCCAGAGAACAACGGAGTATTTTGCACTTTGAGAGACCAAAAACGTGTGAGTTGGAAGTGCTCAGAAGGTGAAACTTTTATAAATGTACAAAAGTGCACAGAAAGTGTATATTGTACTGAAATGTACTGAAATGCACAGGACTTTTGTTTATAACTATTTTGAGAATTTAAGATTTATGATTCATTTCCTACTATAGCTCTTGTTATTTACTTATCTGTAGTAAATGGGGAAGTGAATAAATATTGTTGAGATGACAGCGTCGCACAGTCATCCGTCATTAGGGATCTGATGGGAAAAGGGATTTTTGGATTTCAATTTGTTTTGTCTTGTGGTGCCTTTGGAATGTTGGAATGTTCTTGGAATGTTCTTGTCGCATCCGTGGTAATGTGTTAAAAGTCTAGAAGTTGGTTAGTGCAAGTTCCTTGCTGATATTATTACTTTATTTGAAGTAGCTCTTGTAATGTTATTTTATGATGTTAGAGCTCATGACTTTAAATCAGAGTACGACGCAGAATTGAGAGATATATTCTATAGTGTAGCGGTTGATAATAAGATGGATTTGAGGGTGGAGAAAACTTGAAGTCCCTTTTTTTCCTCTGTCAGTGATATGAATTTCGAAATTGAGTCTCTGGTCAAGTGTGACTCCCAGGTATTTGTCAGTTCTGGTTGGTTTAATTTTAACATTATTAATGGAAATGTATTTATCTTTGTCTTTCTTTGTTCCTCTTTTATTAGGATAAAAAATAATAAATTGAGTTTTTGTTTCATTGAGTTTCAGTTTCCATATTTTATACCATTTGATAAAAGAGTTTGTCGATTTATGTAGGTTTTTGATAACAGAAGTGTCCGTTTTTGTTGCAGTCCAATACGCAGTGTCTTCTGCAAAGAGTTCAAATTTTGTCCTTTCTGATGGAGATGGTGCAGGAGTATCATTTATGAATATTGAATATATAAAAGGACTCAAAGCAGCGCCCTGGGGAACCCCTCTTTGTATCGTAATACTGTCAGAAAATATATAGCCAGATTTTATTGTAGTGGTTCTGTTTGTTCGGAAATAGTTTAACAATCGTATTATAGTGGTCGGAAGATTTAAGCAATAAAGTGTATATGTAAGTCCGTCATGCCAGACGGTATCGAATGACGAGGTCAAGCTCATAAAGATAGCAGCCGCTCTCCATCCTTTGTTGAGTGATATTTGTGAATCAGTTACTATTCGCATTAATTGGTCAATAGTTGAGACATTAGATCGGAATCCTGCGTGGTGTTTTGCTATGACATTGGCTTCTTCAATGTAATAATTCAATCTCTTAGCAATAACAGTTTCACATATTTTTTCAATTGTGTTGGTCAGGGTGATCGGCCTGTAGTTTGCAGAGGAGGGTTGGGAATCAAAATTGTATACGCTGTCTTCCAGATTTGAGGTATGTAGCAAGATTTTAAAGAAACATTAAACAGTTTTGTGAGAATCTAATGGAGTGCGGCTGGACCTCTTTATATGGCAATGTAGGATATTTTGTCCGGACCAGGTACTATGTTCTTTTTCTTCTTGATAATTTTGATAATTTCCTCTTGTGTAATGTCATTAAGGAGAATATCTATGTTGCCAGGATGAGTGTCCTTTCTGTCAAGGTTTGAAATATCTTGAAAATGGTCAATAATAGATTTATTTGTTCAAACCGTCCTTGTCACGTCTTTTTCTAGTTTAGTTGTACAATTAGGTGCTTCGATGACAATTTTGTTGTTGAATTTTTCGTAAAGAATGTCAAAAGATATTTGTCTGACGGTATGGGCTTGTCGTCAGTTTTATTAGGCAATGTGTGTTTCAAGGATTTCCCTCTTTTTATTGAAAGTGTCTTCCAGAATTTTCTTGGATTGGTGTGTAAATTTTCAGCTAGGTTGGAAATAAAAGTATCAGTATTTTTTGTTCTCTGCTACACTTGGTTTGATTTCTCTTTGGAGGTTGTTAATTTGATGCTTGATGAATTCTGCAGAGGGTTGTCTATGAAATAATCTTGTAAGGTGTCGTCTTATTTGACATGATTGTGAAAAGCAAAGAAATTTTCGTTTTTAAATAATGTTAAAGTAACAGGGTTATTACATATTTTTTTTCTTTGCAAAAATTCTGTGAGAAATACTTCATATTTATGAGGATATAAAATTTATTTTTGAGATTCGAAAAAAAATGGAAATTTTTCTTTGTAAGAAAGAAAAGAATTTACAAGAACGAAAATTAAATTTTGGCTAAATGTTATCTGTTTTAAACCAGTGCCCTCCTTGGGTCAATTATACAAGTATCGATCACTAAATATTCTCTTATTTTAAATAGTATGTACAGCCAATTACAATAATAAGTGGAGGTTGAAGTTATAAGAAATACTTGCTCTTTTATCCAGCAGAATTGTTTCACCATACGCCTAATAGTTAGACAACCAACATGACAGTACAAATAGGCTTAACGCAAGGCAATTTTTGGGCTGGAACGACTGTTCGAGCAATTGTTGCAAGCTATTTACATTACTCGTTTCTTGAACAAAAGCATCAATTTCACGATACATCTCATAGCGAAAAGTCTAATGGAGTAATGACCCATGGCCTGTTGAGCTATAGCATGGAACAGCGTATTTCAGAAGTTTAAACCGCAATGAGATGGAACTTCATCCTGCTGCCATATCAACTTTATATAAGTAAAATTAGGGTTGTTTTCGAATTCTGGAATAATCACCTCTTGTAACACCTCAGGATACGTTAGCTGGAAACCATTTTTTTTAAATAAAATATATAATGGTGCGATGACCTCTCAACTCCAAATGCTAACCTAATCTTTCAGACTAGCACTGTTTTAGTCTTCTGTGATTATTTTATAAGAGATTTCCGCAACACAGTAAACATCATTATGCCGATTTACACGATCGTTCAGCTCAGACAACACTCTACCGGCCCCTAAAAAATATTTCCCGAAACTCAAAATCAGCTTCATATTACACGAATAACCACTCGCAGAATTTCCATACGATGATCTGAATCATCTTGCAGAAGTTTTGAGTCGAAATGTTCTCAGTTTTGAGATCGTATACACTGTAAAAAGTAGAAATTCGAAATAGGTGAATGTTATTCCACTTTATGGAGCAAATAAAAATCGAAAATTATCGTTTTGTTGTACCTCCTCTTAAACGAAGATATAGTGTAAGCCCTTTAGCGAAAAAAAATGGTAGGCCTAACCTTAACTCCATTTTAAATTTTAACATTTTCTTTGTAATAGTTTAACGTTAACTGAAAAGGGGTTAAAAGTGGGCACAGTGTTTTGTCAGTGAATGTTCAACTTATTTTACGCTTAAAATGCGGTTATGTTCTGATCGAAGTGTAAGCTAAGCTGGCAATTTTGAGGTTACGTACTTTTGTGGGTGAAGTTTAAGCCTTGATTGGATATTCTATAATCCAGTTACAGGAGTAATATTGCTAGTTTGTTACTGAACACCCCGCCATTTTGAGTGTTTATATTGCTTTGGCTCTGTGAACAGAAAACAGTTCACTGGTGGACCGAGGAAGACATGGATTACATTGGCAGAAATAGGAATGAAGTTGGGTATAAATCTTTACACTGTAGCAAACGTGTCTTTCCTTCTTTTTCATGAGACATTCCTCGTAGTAAAATCAACATGTTAATGGTTAACCACCTTCGCAGTAAAATCCTAGCTATAAATATCACTTAGAAAGCCGTGAGTACCAGTTGCATTTGTAGCAAAGTGGCGAGAGCATTTGGCCAGTGTGCTAGTGGACCCTGCATCGAAACCCAACGACCTTAACTTACTTCAATTTTAAAGGAACATTACCTTTTCCTCTTTCCTACTTTCAAAAAATGCTCTGCTTCTATGAAATACGTTGGAAAAGAAATATATGCGCATTTTGAAATTCTACAGAAAGCGAAACGTTCAACCGAAAACCGGCTGGAAGTAGGTTCATCCAAACAGTGGATGCAGCTCAGCTGCCTCCATTTCTTGGATGAACGTTGTGTCTTCCAGTTTTACAGTGTAACAGGCTTCTTCAAGTGCCATGATTAATCACCAGTTTTAGAAAAATATTTCTGTAATTCTCAAAAATAACTCATAATTACAGCTGTGTATGTGTTTATCAGTAAACAAGATCAACACTAAAAACAATTATAGCCTATCGCCCTCTAGCATGGGAAAACTAATGGTTCAAAAATTTTTAAGTTGTAAAGAAAGTTTCTCAGCTTACAGCAGTGTGTCTGTGGCTCTGTCTTAGGGCCAGAAAGTTAAACATTAGCTATTAATTAACATTAGCTATTAGTGGTTAATTTCTGAATGATACATAAAATGAAAGACGTGGAAGTCTAAGGCACTTTCATGAAATGTTATTACCAATTATCACGCATCTAAAAATGGTTACAAGTAATAGTAGCTACCAAGGAGTTGGTTCAGGATCCAACAACAGTCCAGTTTCTCAAATCTAAATTTTGTAGACTGCCCTTATTAGACAGCACGCTGTTTGTTCTAAGGAGAGGCAGGAAGTCCAAGAAACGTCTTGGTTTTCCAATTATGAAATGTTGCAACTTTATAACGAAGTAATTGCGAAATGCATTACGTAATATGTATACAAAAATATAGGAATATTAGTGCTTCTTGTATTGATTGAAAACGATAATTTTAAATTCTATTTGCAAGTATACACACAATGGTAGCATATATTTTTCATCTCTTCTGTATACGTTAGTATTCGAACGTAAGATATTGAAGTACAAACATATTTGATTCATCTTTCTGATCACAATGTTTAAATATTATTATTTTGAAATTTGAAAATTTGATAAAATATCAAAGTGCTTCTTTTAGAAGAAAAACGGTATTGAATCCAGGAAAGCGAGGCATTGAAGGTGCGAGTCCTGCTCACACCAGCAAGTCGTGTGGTTTTCTCACTATTCAGATGACGAATACCAGCTTTTACGGTCTACCCTTCATCTGGAAAGAATTGTCCATATGTATACATCATATGTCAGATCTGTGAAGAATTTGGTCATACACAGACGCCTTGCATGTTTTAAATTCTTTCCATATAATTATCTATAACCCTTATCCTAATTGTCACAGACTATTCATAAGGAAACAAACTTCTGAATGATACTCTCACATAGGATTGAGATGTAGTAAAAGAGAACAAATGGGAATTTTCCTTAAATTTATTTAACAATGTAGATTTTAGAGAATGTTCATTTCCGAAGTGGATCTAATATGGCACTTATTATAAACTATGCCTTTCCTTGTACGTAATACTGTGCATTTGACAAGTTTACTTTCAATTCAAGTGATGGAACAGTGAAACGAAATATTCATTGAATTTATTTCCTAGAGGGAAAAGTATTCATTGAATACTTGTCGTAAAATGTTCTCAAAACCTTTTAAGCTATGAAAACAAGATAGACCTAAGGGGGAAACAGTGGGAAAGAGAAAAAAAATACGGAACCGGAGGCGTTGCAATGACAACTAATCATTACTATTGCTTTTGTACGTGCATGTTTCATTTGGCGTTAATTCAGGGTCAATAAAGGAAGCTTATTTGTTCACAGGCAAAACGCGGAAGATACTTCTCACTAACCATTATTAACAGTACAGTGGTGCGAATTAAGCAATGTTCCCTCCTACTTGCTTACTTAGACAGTAACGCGTGGCTCTGGCTTCTAAACAATGTTGATTGATTTAAATAAAATTGATTTAAATCATGATATTAATCAGATGATTTTTTGAAAAAACAACAACATTTATTTAATTCAAAATTATATATTTGAAGAAAGTATAAATAAAGTGCAGTATTTTTAATAATTTTGTGGTTTGGATCATATGTAGGCTTTGAAATTAACCTTCCCGTCCTTATGTGATAATAGGCTCTTAGAATGTAAACCCAAACCAAAGTGATGGACCTAGAATCTTAACAAAGTATTTGATTGGTCCATTTCATATAGAACGCGAAATTTTAGAAGAGAACGTAGGAACGCAATTCACATTACGCGTTTACAATTTGTATTACAAATATGTTTATTTTTGTAATACATATGAAAACAAACACAAGAAACAAAAAATATAGTTTTGGTTTACAAAACAAAAATGGTTGTTTCGTAACATTACCTACTTTTTATTACGCAAGATGTATTAGTATCAAATTATTCAATTTCTTCACAACTTGCTCAAAATAATTTATTCTTAATGTAAGTATAAAGTTGACTTATGTGTATGCTGAAGGATGGATATGTAAAACTGTGTATCCACTATTGATTTCAATGTATTAAGTAGCTCTCATTGAATTGAATGTTATCCATGGCAAATTTGGATCAGACCGAATGGATGATGATCGGAGAATTGGTTGAATGAATAAAGTGGGAGAAAACGAAAGAATTCTGAGGAAAACAATATACGCGGTTTTCGTTCACCACAAAGTCCACATGACACGAGCCAGGATTGAATGGGGGACCCCACGGACCAGAGGTAAGCGCTCTACCACTGAGCGATCGCTCCTCCAAAATAGCTCTCATACTTTATGGAATTTGTTGTCACAAGATGTTCCCAAATTGGTAATACAATTTTGAGAGCCCCTCTAACTAAAATTAACTCAAATAAATCGTAGGAAACTTAAACCGTGGAATATTTCGGAGGTGTAGCGTGGAAAAAAGAGGTAATTGCGATTATAAAATTTTCAGTTACTTAGGAAGGAAGGAAGGCACAGATGTCATTTTAGAAGGAAAGCCTATACGTAGAAACATTATAATTCGTTTCTTTTTCGAACTTAATTACGGCATATACCATACCTCGGAAACAACTTCATTCATTGTGTACCGACGAAAGTAACGTAGAAGTTTCCTACACATTGATTTACTTTTGTAAAATATACAGCAAGTAACGCCATATCTTCTTTCTATTTCAAAACTATTACAATTTGTTGTAATTGCGCATTTTTCATGACTATATTCTACAGCAAACATATTTCCGAATTTAACTATAGTGTTTACTGGCTAAGGTATTTTAAAAGGGAAAACTAACCTAGTAGCTGTATCAGTGCTGCAAGTTATTCAAATCATTTTTTTTATTTAAATAAAAAATCGATTTGAATAAAAGAACCAACGAAAATTAAACTTTTTTTTAAAACAAAAACCTTGATTTTTTCAACCCTGCTTCTAAATGTTGCCACACACCAGTACTGGCAATGCATGACAGATATTTAAACACGCGTTGGACCTTGAGGAACAGAAGCAATGCAAAAGTTATAAAATGCAAGAATTATTTTTAAAATATTGGACATTTACATGGTTCATACATGTTAACATGTGTGCACATATTACTGGAAAATGTAAAATAATGTGACGCACACGAAGCGAATCTTTGAAGTTCTATTAATTTCTCATGCTCTGGAATCAGAAATATACATCTTATATTAAAGCTACTTTGACTATGCAAAATCTTGCAAATATGCAAGCAACAAATAATCAAGAAGGGTGTAAAAATAATGTAACAAATAATGAGCGAGAGGAACAGGTTATAAACCCGGATAATAATATTGATAAAGAGTGGCAGTTGGTGGAAAGTAAGAATAAGAAAAATATAGCTGATCCTAATAACGACAGCGTATCAGCGAGATTACCACTTGGAAAAGGTAACAAAATTACAAACAAATTAAAGGTCAACAGAAAACAGGAAACCTTGAGGGCTTTATCTATTACTAGGTTAGAAGAAAGTGTAAATTGTTCTGATTTAATATATTATATACAAGATAATACAAATATATTGGTAAAGAAATGTGCAAAATTGAAACTAAACATATGGGCTATTCCTCTTTTTACATCTTGGTTAATTCAGAAAGCTTTAATCAAATTGACTGCGCTAGTTTTTGGCCTGACGGAGTCCTTTTCTCGCGTTTTTTTTAAAAAGACTTTATGTGGATAATGTACTTGATGTATCTAACCAGGATGTAACAGTAAATGAAATAGAAGCTAAAAGTAATCAAGGTAAAAAAGAACATGGAATTTCTCAACAGGGTACAAAGGAATAACTTTTCCCCCCTTTTTCCCTAACTATCATGAGAGGACAACAACAAGAAATTAGCATATACTATCAAAATGTCAATGGCTTAAATACAAAAATAACTGAAGCGTTGCAGAATGTAAATTGTAATAATTATGATATAATTGTATTTACCGAAACATGGTTTAAAGACGATAAATAATACTGTGTACAACTATCTGATAAATATGTAATTTTTAGGAAGGACAGAGATGTTCTGCATGAAGGTAAAACAAGAGGAGGTGGTTCTTTGTTACTTATCAAAAAGAGTATTAATTTTATGGAAATAAATCACTCGTTCCAGTTTTTAGACGTTATTATAGGAACAATAAGGGTACAAGGGAATAAATAAATTTTAATAGCAATACATTATCCCCCACCCCCAGTACGAAGCGACAATTTTTCATTGAGTATTGTAACTGATTTGTATCTAATTTTGTTATGAGTAACTAAAAAATATTATTTTGGGTGTTGTAAACGCACCTGGTGTTAACTGGGAAACAGAGACCATAACATCCATAAATCATTATGTAAAACGAAAATCGGAATGTATTCTGGAGCTGGTGATTCTATTACAATTAACTGAACTAAATAAACCATATAAGATAAATGATCCTATAGCACTATTAGATATCCTCTTAACAAACATAGAAAGTACCAAATTGTTTGTAGGCGTTGAGCCTGTTGTAAAGATAGACAGACACCATCCACCTTTTTTGGCTATTCTATCTATTCAGGGTAACTGTATTAGAGATACGCAGAATATACTTGTAGAAGGTAATGATTCTTACTATTTTCCTCATGCAAATTTTGAATTCATTGTTCAGAATTTACTTCTACATGTACTTACTTCTTGAAGTGAAGAATGATCCTTAGTGTAAACATTTTTAAAATTTTAGTTTCGTTTTAAATTAGCGATATATCAATTTAATTTAATTGATAATACTCTGTTAGTAAACAGAAAGTGATTTTTTCAACACTTATATGTTGGTGTCTTTTTAAGTTTACTACAAATTTTCGAGTTATTAATTTTTACTTGATTGTTGGGTACTCATTCGAAAACGGGATTGTTGTTGTTCAGTTATTTCTAATATATTTTATATGTTAATTGGAGAAATACGATGTAAAACTTACTGTTTGAAGTGCAACGAAATATCATTAAATTTGTAGTACAAAACGTTAGTACTTGTCAAGGTTGTATATGCTTAACACCTACTCTGGATAACTGTGTTATTCTACAATATTAATTCATTTTCAGATCAGTGAATATGCTTTTCGTAATCTTCAAATATTTAAAACTATTATTATATAGATTGAACAATTCCGTGAGAAGGGAAGTAACTCGTCAATCGCGGTAGTCTTACTGTCTGAGGCGTCAGACCAGCGTCCCCAAGGTTATGGACCGGACGGGTGGCCGAGCGGTCTGCGGCGGTAGGCCATCGGCTCGAAGGTCCCGACAGGGGCATGGGTGTAGATTTTAACAGCTAAAGGCGAATCGTGACGGACCGAGGTCCAAAGTTACTAGACTGTCCCATATAAAACTAAAGAGATTTTACCCCAAGGTTATGGGTTCGAATCTCGGCTGGGACATAAACGTTTGTGGATTTTAAAACTTAGCTGATGATATCGTGACGGGCCGAAATCTATAGTTACTAAAATTTAAAAAAAAAGTTTACAAAGGGCAGTAACTCAAACATAAAAGTGTTATTACTGTATTACCCACATTGCAATTTAGACCTGACTAGAAAATGAAACAAGTTTGCTTTCACAAGTGTGCCAACTAGTTACAAGTTTAGTAAACCAAGCTAGAAACGTTTTAACAAAGTTGAATCATACAGTCTAGATTACAAGAATATAGGTTGAAATAGTCTTAACAGAACAAGAATGATAATCTTGTTAATTTCAAGAGGGATTCAAGCACTCATCTTGTCATATTAAAGTTAATTCAGGGCTGTGTCATATTTGAAGCCAGAGTGTTTTGCTCTTATTTCGATCCTAATTGTGTCATCAATAGTTTAATATTTCAATAAACGAATTTATATTTTACAGTAGTTTCAGAAAAAAAAAACGTGATTTTCATTACATCCTGTCTTCATTCGTCTTATTATCTCTTTCTTCCAACAGTGGAAATTTTCACGCTTGTCTGCGGCCGAACTTGAGACTGGGATCCCGAAGTTCGTTGCCTTATGTGAAGTGCGTCACGCATAAAGAAGTCGTAGTATAAAGGTAAAAAAAATTTGGACGCAGATGACCGGAAGAAGCTAAAGCTTGCAATATCACAGTATATATATCCTCTTATAATTCAAGAACAGTGTGTAGTGAACATCGTCAGTGGACAGAAAGATGATAACAAAATGAATGTATATGATGCACTAGCAATTGGTGATTGGATGACTTCATCTTTTAAACTGAAACTCCCCGACGGATTCCATGACACCATACGTAAAGAAATCACCATGACATCAATGAAGAAACCTGTGAAGATTGAAAACAAACAATCATATGAGGTACAGAATATTCTTTTCTTGGATAATGGTCATCATTCAACACAGGAATATAGATTTGTGTACTGTCCTGCAGCATGAACTTTTTCCATTGCCGGTGTCTCTATTCAATGAATACGATAACATACGAAAATAAAATAAAGCTATAGTAACAGAGAAACTGGCGATGATGGCCTTATGAAACATACAACCTGGAAGTGGATGGAAATGCGCTACTGTATCACTTGCAGTGGCCTGTTGGAGGTACAGTATCTGACCTTTATTCCAACATGATAAAGGCAATCACATCTGTCCATGATACGTACGTTATATTTGGCAATTGAAGCGTATGCGCGAAGAAATGCCTAAGTGACATTTTCAAATAAAAAATCACGAGTATATTTTTATATGTAATAGAAAAAAAAAGAAGATGTATAAATACTTTGCACAAAAGCGGACTTCAGTCAAACATATCTTCGAGGAACGTATTAACATTTTATGCTTCATAATTTTCTTGTTATATCCAAAAATGTACTCCTGATTTCGTTTATTTGAAAACGTCACTTATTCGCCCATACGCTTTAATTATATGACTGAATCTATAAATTCGAATGAACTAGAAAGACGTTCTACTAGTAGTACAATCAGACTTATTTTGACTATGTTCACACCTTTGCCTGAACGAAGTGTAGTGCTTACTAACGTGATTAATAAGGTACAACTCATGAATCTTATATGCTCTGTTACGCGTCCAAGTGCTCATATTCGACTTGTAAATCTTGAGACTTGCAAGTTCACCCATGAGGAGGAAGACGTCACACTTATTAGCTTCACTCTGGAAATGGTTTCCGAAAATGAAAAGAAAAGTGTGGAAATCCCAAGTGATGATACAGATGAGTTCGTATTAATGTTGCATTTTTATTGGAAGTATAAACCAAATGCCATTTTCACCATGAAAATGTTTAGTGGTCAGGTGATTGACATTAATGCCGGTGCAATACAGCTAGGTGACAAATGCGAAGACTTGTTAGCTTTGCACGTTCTAACAGGATGTGATTGAGTCTCTTATCCGTATCGCAAAGGTAAATCGACTGCATGTAAACTGTTACTTAAACACGATAGCCTAGAGTTAGAATTATTTGGGGAGATTCAAACACTCAACAAGGACAGTTTAAAAGCCGGAAGTAAATTATTCTCTCTCTCTTATATGGATCAAGATCGTTTGAATCAATGAATCAACAGCATCTCCACCTCCTCACCACGAAAATGTATGCTTCGTCCAATCTTAAAGCATACTCCCAACAACAGACGAGACCATGCAACATCATGTCAAACAAGCACATTGTCAGATGATCTACTGGAAATCGACTGACTGTCTTCCAAATGTGTGACTTAACGACTACGGATGAGAAGTAGAAAATGATATTTGTCATCCATAAACAGGAGTAGCAAGAGGTGCCCTGCCTAAAGTCATGAAAATAATTGCTTGTGGGTGAAGATGTTGTAATCGAAGTAATTGTAGTTGCAAATCGTGTAACTTATTGTGTATAACGTATTGTAAGTGTCAAGCTACTGATAAATGCTTGAACTGTATACACCAAAGTGGCTGCTGCACCTGACGACACACAATAAGTGAGGAAAGTGATGAAGAAGAAGACAGTGACAATGATCAAGATAAGTCTTAGAATTTGGATGTAATGATTTAAACTATTGAGACATAGTGCTTCGCTTATTTTTACTTATAATTTTTCCTTTACCATCTTATTTATGTTGCAAGAAGAGAGCCGTTCTACTTATAGTCCCATGATAATCTACATACATATTTCCGAAACATGAACATTTTGTACTGAATTTCACCCCTGATAATTTCAGTTTTCGTATATATTATGAAACAATTGGAGTAATTAAATTTAAAAAAAAATGTTAAAATGATCTAACACAGCAGTGTCAGTGTGCAATTTTTATTAATACCTACTTACAGTCAATCATTGAATTGATAATTAAAAATATTTTTCTTCATGTCTTGACCGCTGTGTTTTTAAAGAAAATAATAATATTTCTAATGTATATCTTTGTATATATTTTAGCATGACTTTCCATTAATTTGGTATAAAAATGGCTTTTCTATTCTTATTCTATGCGAAGTTATGCTCATTTAAGTATTCCGTAATTAATTTCAGTGGGGGCTATGATGATTATGTCATTCTGAGAATTACCCAAGGGTCCCAGGGTGACACCAGTGGAAATCTCGAAGACGAGTGTCAAGTGGGAAACCACTCCATAGAAACGTTGTTTTCAAAGCACATTTAAGCGCACATTTTCAAACAAATAGTCTATGTGAGCCTTGTTCATATTTTAATATAAGATATTTTTCCGTCAGACACAAAGTTTGACATTCTTTTACGCTTTTTATGTTGTGATTGATTTTAATATGTTGGAATTTTCAATATTGCAGATATTATGGCTGCTCATGAAGTCGAATCATTAAGAAATGTGTTTTTATGTTCTTGGTAAGAGCTCATACAAGAATGAGTGCTAATAGATGTTTTTGCGTAATTCTTTGGCAATAAATGGAAAAATGTGTATCTCAAAATCTGTCTCTGCATTATACCTTGTCATTAGTGAACATCAGTAAAGATATCGATATTTGCATAAGTTAGTAGTTATGTTGTTATTGATGACAACTGGAAGTGGGCACACGTATATCAAGTATTGAGAAACGAACCCAATATAGTAAGAATGCCCTTATTTTGAAAATATACAAAGATAACAAGGACATTCTAGTCCATAAGAAACATCAAAGAAAAAACCTTTATACCTCATGTTACGGTCCACTCCTATTTGTACCCGACTAGTATGCTTAGAGGAAAAGTTAATTCAATTTCTTTTAAAAGGAATAATGTCATCTCAAAAAAGAAAGAATTACTATATACGCATATTATTTGTATTAACAAAACCTGTTCGTGTATTTTCATATTTTTATATTAAATTCTCCTTCGTTCTCCGTTAAATACAAGCTCTTCCTATCTGTTTGTAATATTTGTCCCTTGCAGTTAAAAAAAACTATGTATTTATCTATTGTCGCCCAATATCTTTGAGGTAATTGAAATAATTGCAATATATATATGCGTATTAACTTCATATGTAACAATTTAGAAAATTTCCCTGATCTTTCACTCTCAAAACAGTTCACATAGTTTGTCAGGTCACTCACCAGTAAGTTATATAAGTGTATTGCATTGTTATTTATCGTTTTCTAAACACCTCTTTCCCTAATTACGCCCAATGTATGTATTTCGTTCGTGACCGTTCCTGATTGTTTGTATTGCTCCTCTTGACTTTTGTCCATCACTATTTTATTTTAACTTTTCTCTGTACGGCGTGATGTCAGATTTGTTTTCTAAATTGCCCCAATTCTAAAACTATTTCCCTGATTTCCTTCTTATCTCTAACAAATGCTAATATCGTTTGGAACCAAATAAATTTCAAACAGAAGTCTTCCCAACTTATCTAGCTTGCATAATACTGACATTAGGGATGCAGCAAAAATGTAGGGGCTGAGACAACAGCCTTCAGTCAATCCTTTTGTCATCTCTATCCTACTACCGATTTTTTTTTTATTTATTAAAGTTTTTGACTTGTACAATCTATGGAATGTTTGTGGGAAGTTCAGCTATTTTAATATATTGTACACATACGCACAATGAACGTTATCAAATGCTTTCAATAGCTCAGTTGAGACTGAATTAAAATTACAAATTTTGTATAATGAGAAACTTTGTATCGCTTCTCATTGTCCAAACCCTCAACTACTATCGTGGGTTCATACTGAACCCCAGCGACCATGATTTCAATGCTACATACCAGAGGATGCCGTTGTTGAAATTCTCGTCGCTGTCTATTCTCACTACGTTCTGAGTTCTTGTTACTACCGCACGTGTTCTCTAAAATGTACGTACGTCTTGTGTGCTCCTGGGGGATGTATGGTGTCAATTTGGACCCCACAATAGTGGTTCCGTGACTTATTTTTATGGGAGAAAAAAAGGCCTGCAGCAAACAAGATACATTATAGTGATACAGATGCTAGTAGTACTCAAGAGTTTAAGAACAAAAGAGTTATCAAAAAATATTCTTATCTATACAAAAATATGTTTGTATGAAAGTTTGTTTTTTGATCCCCTTGAAAAACTTATTTTTTTTGTATTAAAAACATATGTATTTTGACAATCATTAAATAAATTTCAAATTTAGTTTAAATGACCTCTACTTCAATTCAAAATACTAAAATCGTGTTTCCACTCATTATATTTTTATATATACGCATTTCAAAATTGGGGTCAGCAATGACCCCACGATAGTAGTTATGTGGTCCAAAAATAAGGATAGTAGCTAAGTGTTAAAATGCAGGAGATATAATTGGAATTTCGAACCCCACTCTGGTTTCAATAAAACAAAAAAAAATATTTTTCAGTGGTGCCATTCTCAAGGCCCCTTCTTACTGCACCTTATTTCTAAGGTGCAACTCAAACTCTTACGAGGATTGATTAAAGAAGATTAATTCTGTGGCTGAAAAAATAGGTCTCACTCTTTCTTCGGTTAAATTATATGAAATTTGTGATGCATTCCTGCTTGTACTCTCCTCCCCTCACACGTGTTCTGATAGTGTCCACTTTGTCCGCAAGTGTTGGAAACCCTGGGTTGATTTTGAAAACAATTGAATGCAATGACTGAGAATATTGATGTATTGTGGGTTGTGTTTCTACAGTTATTTTTTTTAAGAAAGTTAATCTTCTGCCGGTATACGTTCTATGCGCATTTTTTCGTTTTATACGGTAGGGTGACCACGGTTCCGCGACAGTCCCGTGTTTTCATACTGTTCAGCCCGTCCCGGCGGTTTCAAGCAGAAATGACATTTGTCCCGTTTTTCTACTGAACCTATTATTATTATTATTATTATTATTATTATTATTATTATTATTATTATATCTGCACAGTCTTGATTGTTTTCTCCAAATTAATTTATTCTGGCAATACAACGATGACTTATCCGGCGTTAGTACGAAGTTTAGTTTTCAAAGTTTATCATTGGTGAAGAAAAGGACATTTTAAATTAATAAAATCGTGTTATGACAACTTCATTAAAGGCCAAAACGCCGACAAGAAAGAAAACGAAAGAGTCCTACATAACAAACGTTTTGACAATAATGCAGAAAATTATGCTTAACAAATGATTGCGTATTTCTCCTTTAACTTAAAATGTGTTTTGGCTTTGAAGGAACTAAGGCAGTCTTGCTTTAATAAGGCGAAATGAAGTTACTGATCATTAGGATGGGTCACTTTTTTTAAAAATCTGAAAACGCCTGGAGTGGCAAAAGTTGTCTAATGAGCAGTGTAATTATCATGTAAAATTTGAAGGAAACCGGTCGACATCTTCTGCCCCCACCAACGCCATCTTTCTTTCACTTTTTGATATATGGCTATTGACCGTATTTCGTGTGTGATTCCCGTGTTTTTAGGGTTAAAGTTTCCATTGATACGTGAAAATGTTTGTATTTATATTTTCTATTTTAAAAAATGAGATTTTATTCATAATCACGATAAAATTTCTATTTATTTGTACAATTTCGTAGCAATTATGAGAGAGGAGAACCTCCATTGTTTTATTATAACACAAAAATAGAAAAGTATACCAAACTTTTGGAAAACAAAGAGAATGTTTTTGCGTTTTCCATTGTTGTCTAATGGAAAAGTGAGAGAAAACACTTTTCTATTTACTTGTGTCATCACACATACAACTTCGTTCGAATTTTTTCTGCTATTTTTCAATTCTAGCTTGATTTTGTTTTTTTGTTTTTTGGGCGTAAAAGCGCAATTTTCCTTTTAAGAGCTAGCAACAGTGTACAAGTGATTTCTGTTCTGTATTTCTAACAGTGAAGTGCAATATGCTGTATGTGATAGTTTCAATTGCGTATAGTATCTGTTCTGCATTTTTAAACGTGGAAAACTGAAACTGACACTTGCTTCGAACTAATAAATACCTAATTAACGTAAATTTAGGAAATGGAATCAAGCTCGAGTTCAAAATCTAGCTTGAAACATATAACAAGAGGACTAGCTTTATGTCAACTATTCGGGCCTCCATGCAATTTTAAACAATGTCCAACCGACTTACACTTATGTTATTAGATACTGCCATTGGGTGCGTTACAATTGCAAAATATCGCAAAAAGAACCTCCATTTAAGGAAATCAGCGGAGAACTCGAGAGTATTTGGAAGACTGCTTCCATTTCGGTTGTATCATACCAGAGGATTCTAGAACTGATAAGACGTTATCACGAGCAATACTTGAAATTTCTAAAAGTACCTAAGAAGAGACAAGATCTAAAGTCACATCAGAACAAAGCGGTAGAATTGAGAAGAGAGGCAGAATCCAAGCTGTTCGACATCGCGGCATGTAAAAGCGACTTGTTGATGCGATGTAACTGCACGAAGGAACGAAAGGTTCCCTTACACGAGGTCATTTTTTTTATTGGATCAAAGAACTGAAAGGAAAATGGCAATTTGTTCTTTGGATGCCCAAACTACAAGAATATTAGAACGAAGGGCGAAGAGAACAGGAGAGGATGGCGGTTGGCGTCACAACGAGTCTAATGTAGATCAGTCCAGTTCCATCTCTTGCATTTTTCAAAATGATGACGATCACAGTTTCTCATCATCAGTTACCGAACCGAATTGTCATCCTGATTTTGTTGATCTTGACGACTCGAAGCAAGCTTCTACCTCATCATCGTCTCAAACTGAGGTTCCCACCAAGCCAAAACAAATGAGAATCCATATGAAAACCTCTTCCACCACTGCTGACAGGTACGGAGTCTCTGATCGTCCTGCCGCTTCCCTCGCCTCAGCTGTACTTTAAGATATTGGATTAATCACGCCTGATGGCACGTCACATGTGATCGACAAAAGTAAAATCAGAAGAGAGCGGGGAAAAAGTCGACAGATCCATCTCCATAAATTTTCTTCAGTGCAATTATTTGGCTTTTATTTTGACGGCAGAAAAGACAAAACCCTCGTTCAAGTCAAGAGAGATGGCAAGATTTATAAAGAGAAACAGACTGAAGAACATGTAACGCTTCTCCGACAACCGGAAAACGAATACTTGGGTCATGTAACACATCAAGCAAGCACGTCACGGGGAATCAAAGAAGTCATTGTTGAGTTTTTGAAGAATAATGACATCGATGTGTCAAAATTTTCTTTCATTGGATGCGACGGCTCTGTGGCGAACACTGGCAGGAAGAACGGTGTTATACGATTATTAGAGGAAGAGCTGGGAAGGTCTTTGCTGTGGCTTGTATGTCTGCTTCAAGCTAACGAGTTACCACTACGCCATTTATTCCACTACTTAGGTGTTGATGTAACTGGTCCACGTTCTTATTCCGGAGTAATTCGGAAGCAGCTTCAAACTTGCAACAAATTGCCATTCGCATCTTTCGTTCCCATTGGCAGCAATATGCTAACTCTGCCATCAGAAATTGTTAAAGATCTTAGCAGCGACCAGAATTATCTTTACGAAATTTGTGAAGCCGTTGCTCGTGGGGAATGTTCCATTGACTTATCGCGAAGAAATCCTGGAAATCCCACTCACGGTCGATCACGCTGGAAAGTAGACTACTCCGGTTATACGTCAGCACAGAAAACCCGTCCGAAGAGCTACGCACTATTGTGGAGTATGTCTTGTGCGTGTATGCACCAGTGTGGTTTTTGATAAAGTGCAACTCTTCCTGCAATGGTGGCTCAAAGCATATTTGGCAAATTATCTCTTTTGCTCGATATCTGCAACCAGAACTCAAAGAAGTTGTTTTCCGTACTATCCAGATAAATGCGTATTTCCCCGCTCCAGAGAACTTGTTATTGGCAATGATCCACGACGACAGAAGACACATTCGAGAACTTGCCGTTCAGCGAATCATAAATGCAAGAATGCGAGCCTCTGCAAACGAACAACAGGAAACCAGGAAATTTAAAATTCCAAGTCTCAACTTCGATTCTGAGGATTATGTGGACCTCATTTGGTGGCAAGACTGCGATGTCATAGAGCCTCCCATCACTGCCGCACTGTCAGAAGAAGAATTATGGAAATTCGTAAAGGAACAGCGAGAAGTTCCCAGATTCCCTTGCCATACTCAAAACGTGGAAAGGAACGTGGAATTAGTGACCGAAGCTTCCGATTGTGTTTGCGGATCTGAAGCAAGAGAAAGATTTATTCGGAACACGCTTCATTTACGAAGTGTCATGCCAACTTTAGAAACAAAACCTCGTATAAAGCCATGAAGTAATTCCTATGTTGTTTTTAGTTTCCATAAAACAAGACACACAATGTTTAAAAGGCTATATTGCAGTACAGAATGTTTTTTATCGTATTATATACCGAAACGCTATAAATTAAAAATTCAAATTCAATTTGCAAGAGTAAGTACTTTTTTTGCGTTTTTGTTCAACTAATAAACTACTACTTTGCTGTGCATCACAGCGTTTTTAGACTAGAATGAAGGTTTACTGTTCTCATTTGACTTTTGCTCGTCACTATCACTGCCACAGTGTCATTCACCAAACGTTACGTCTCACGGTGGTCCATAAGGCGAATGTGAAGTCTCTCAAAGGCAACGATTTCGTGGAACGGAAGCTCAACTGCAGAAATCTGTATGACTGCTACCTGGTAAGAGATCGTGGAAGTTAATATTCACCGTAGGCTCACTATATCACGGATTGTGGAAAGGTTCAAACAATTACCTACAGAATGTTCAATGCAAAAGAACAAAGCAATTTCGTCAGTGTACCGAAAGTTATTCACGTGGTTTCATGTTTGTGGTTCGTTTTCTTTTTTTTTTTTTGCTAGCAATGTCAAAATCATAGCTGCGTATTATCAGGAACACGTTTGGTTGGATATTTACACCAGTGAAAGCCCCACAATGTATGGAGAGGATAACATACGTATGGAGCTGCATCAGCATAAGGCGTCTCTAGTCATACTGCTAAATCATCGCTGGCATTCTACGGACGGATGGAAGCTAGAATTCGTAATATTCCCTTCTCCGACTTCAAAGTGAAGAGTCTCAATGGACTACTGTGCAGTTGGTGTTTCTGAAACTCAGTCTTTTTTCTCGTAAGGTGCACACAGTTTCCGGCCTCTGGAAAACGGCCCAACCAGTTTGGAATAACATACTCTTTTACATACATATACAATGACGTATTATCCGGTGGAAACTGCGCTGTCGGCCAATCATAAATAGTGCTGATCTTCACATCGTCGTAACTGGTGGTAGATGGGCAGTCTGTCATTTGGAAACATATTCAAAATTGTATATATGGAAACATATCACCCTCTGCTACCTTTGATGTGTTGAAACACATTGTAAACTTCACAAGGATGATCATTTTGCGACTTCATTTGCTACGTATTTCTGTCTCCTATTTATATGTTGTCTAATTTTACGTTTTTGAGTCTCTTTCCTAAGGACAATAGTTCTTTAAAAAGAGGCTTCTTGTATACGATGTGCTAAGATCCATTAATTCTGCGATCTGTAATGTCTGTATGGTTGTAATCACACAACACTCTTAAAGAAATCAGATCAAAATTTACTGTAGTCGTACCGAACGAAAATTGACCGTATTTTTTATCCTTTATGAATTGAAACTTTCCCGATAACCGGTCATCTGCATAAATGATTTCGGGCAATGGACGCTCGACTGTATATTGATTTTCTTCTGATTTACGTTCAGAATCTGTGATTGATCGTTTTCCTCACTTTGTATATTAATATGTTTAATAATATCCACACAATAGACAATTTTCATATTGGCATTTTTGGAAATTGTTTTAAGATATAGTTTAAGCTGATTATCTAAAAACGCCAGTAATATAATTTATCTGTTTCTGCAGTTAGAAATTTCCCATTTTGGTAGGAAAGCTACGTAAAAACTGTTTGTGTTTCTATCTCTTTTCGTACGTTTCTGGTACAAACAATTTTACCTTTGCATCACATTATTACAAAGAAAGATGCGGATCCTTTCCCATCTATTAATAGCATCTTAGGCCTCAATCACTGAATACTTGGGAAATGCATGCATGCTCTTGACTACAAAGTATATATTTAAATTATATGTATGAGAAAGATAATTTTTCCTTCTGTTATTTCTGTTACTTTTTGGATTATAGTATAATACGTTTCCAACGACAATTCCAACAAGAAAATTCTTTCTAACATATTTGTACACAAAAATAACATTTATATTTATTTGTAATTAAAGTTTCCAGTCTATGTGTGGGTCAGAATTTGGTTCGTTTGTTTGCTATTGTAAGCAAAATACGTTAGTATTCAAATTTTAGCTGTAGAAATCTGTTGAACGCAGAATACGCAATTCAATTAAAACTATAGGGCCCAACACAGATACGATCACGGTGTATTCTAAATCAAATTGTCATTTTCGGATCATCAGTCAGATCAAAAGTACAACTGTCCATCTGTTGTCTAATTGAATGATCCACAATGATGTGACCATCATTCTTGTCAATAGTGCAGAACAACGTTTTATTGAGCACCGATAGTACGGTAGCGTTATTTATTTTTGACTTTTTGAAGAGTAGGCAGCACAGAATGTAAAACAGTCTAACATTGATGAATAGGACTGCCTTTGTCGTGTGTAATGATATTTATCTTGGAAACAAATATATTCGGTTCAGCTATTCAACTAGAGAGTGTAAAGGAAGGAAATTCAACATCAGAGTTATTACGGAGATAGCATTTTGAATTTATTTAAATGAACAGAGAATATACAGTTTGCTTTTTACTACTGGAAATTATACATTTTGCGATTTCTATCGTTTTCTTCCTCCTGACTATACAAATACGAACAGATAGCGCACATAAAATAAAAACTTTAGAAAAGTGTTTAAATTATTTACATGAATTACAGACAGATATAATTAATATATTTTCTACAATATTTTCATTAGTAACAGTTTTTACTGTATCTTTATGCAACACGAGAAATGTGTGACGTCGTAAACATAACTATAAATGGCGACTTCACTAGAATTATTCGTCTGGGATAAGTAAGATTGTGTACCAAACATTGCGTGTACCGGTGCGTGATTTCGTTTTTTAAATTTGCTGAAGAATGAAGATTCTTGTCGGATTACTTGTCAGTTTATAATACATGTTCCTGTTATAAAGAGACACACTGACGTAGGAAGATGTGATACATCAAGTACATTGTAATAATTAAAACACAACTATTGCTACAACAGCTAATAGGAAAAACTTAGGTAACGACATAACATATCTATATTACGAATTCATGAACAAGGATTTAGAGTATCTTTCATTTTTATCTGCGCCTTAAATTGCTCACTGGGTGATTAACTGTTGCTTCCCTTTGACCTTTAATGAACACGAGTACAAGTTGGAATGGTTAGACAAAAGGGCTGGCATTTAAGAATTGGTTGTATTATTAATTTAAACAATTCATAGAATCTGTTTCCCTGTGGTAATACAACGTATTACAACTTATTATTGTCCAAACGAACGGATGATCACATAAGTCACAGCACTCATCTTCAATTTATATGGATATCGAATAGCATTTTGCTGGCCGATTAGCCATGCGGTTTAAAGTGTTAGGCCCAGGACTCGAAAGTCCCGGGTTCAAGTCTTGGTAGAGGTATGGGTGCCTTTTAACTAGAACGTGACGCATAATCGTGACAGGCTGAAGTCAGCAGCTACTAGACTGGCCTATATAAAATAAAGTTTACCAAAGTTTTATCGAAGAATATTTTGGAATACGCACAGTGAATAAAGATACTGCTTCAAGATAAAAGTGGCAGTTTATCAAATGATGAAAATGGAGTTCCCGATTTAAAAAAGAATTACCAAAAACATAATTATCATTAGCAAAGACTATCGTACGTTACGATACGTACTCGATGGGGCAGCACGGTTTTAATAAATGCGTATGCTCCGAAAAATGTGGCTAATGATAACGACGGAAATATATTCTACGATGAGCTAGAAAGGCTGTTTGACCGATTACAGAAGTATAATTCGAAAATTGTGTTGGATAATCTGAATGTAAAAGTAGGGAGGGAAGAAAAATATAAACCTACTATATGCAAATCCAGCCTTCACGAGAAGACCAAAAACAATGGAGAAGAACTGATAACTTTCGCGATTTCGAAAAACCTACTGGTAAAGAGCAAGTACTTTGAACACAAAGACATACACAAATACACATGTGTATATTCCGACGGCAAGCCTCTCAACCAAATCTATCACATATTAGTAGATAGACGAAGTTACACCAACAGAATGGCCATTAGGTCGTACAGAGGAGGAATGTGATACCGACCATCAATTAGTGATAACAAAAGTAAGGGAAGAGCTATGCATCGCGAACAGGATCAAAACAACTGAAATTCGAAGTTAAAAGACTAAATAATCCGCGCATAAAAACAGATTACCAACTCGAACAAACAAATAATTTCGAAATCTTAGCCGACTCGAGTAATAACAATGATTATATTAATAATGAAATTGATGTAAGTAACATATGGGAGACACCTCGTGAAACAGTTTGATAACGAATTTCTTAAGCTTCATGAGGAACGAAAACAAGCAAGGCAGCGATTGCTAGGTAGTTAAAGCAAAGCAAATACCAACCACTACAGTAACGCGAAATGAAACGCCACATGAGGGTTCAGAAACAAAAATGAAACTATCTGACGCATAAGATTCAGGAGATAGAGGAAAACAGGAAGACAAGTAAAATACGAGATCTATACAAAGGGGTAAACTCGTTACGAAAAGGTTATTAGCCAAGGTTTGGAATTAGTAGAAATGAACGTGGTGATATTAAGGCGGTTCCGACTAAAATAGTCGATGTGTGTAAAAGGTATTTCGACAAATTTCATGGTGTACACAACGAAGAACAAACAGAAGTATTTAAAATCCATACGGCAGAACCATGGACTCCCGAACCTAGAGAGATCGAGATCGAAATATCGGTAAAAAAATTGAAAAATTTCAAATCATCAGTAATAGGCAATATTCCAGCGTAATTAATTAATGCTGGAGGAACGGCATTGATCAAGGAACTACATAAATTGATAAACTCTAAATGTTGAAAGGAGGTGCTTCCAAAGGAATGTAAAACCTCAATAATATTTCCAATTTACAAAAAAAAAAAAAATCGTTAATCGGACTGTAATAATTACAGCGGAATCTCGATGCTTCCAACCTGTTACATAGTATTAAGTAATATTATGTTAACACGACTAAGTGTATACGTACACTGTAAAAAGTGGAAACGCGAAATGGATGAAAGTTACTCCGCTTTATGGAGAAATAAACCTCGAAAATTAGCGTTTTGTGGTATTTACTCTTAAACGTGGATATAGTGTAAACCTTTTAGTGGAAAGATTGGTAAAATTAACTCCATTTTAAAGTTAAACATTTTCTTTGTAGTAGCTTAACGATAACTGAAAATGGGTTGAAACTGGCCAAAGTGATTTGTCCGTGAACGTTCAACTTATTTTACGCTTAAAACTCGGTCATTTTCTAATCGAAGTGTAAAGCTAAACTGGCAATTTTGAGGATACGTACTTTTGTGGATGAAGTTTAAACCTTAGCTGGATATTCTATAATCCAGTAACAGGAGTAACTTTACTTACTTGTCACTGAATGCCCGGCCATTTAGAGTGTTTATATTGCCTTTACGCTGTGAACAGTAAAAGTTCACTGGTGGACCGAGAACGGCAAGGATTGTATTGGCGGAAAGAGAAAATAAGTTAGGTATAAATCTTTACACTGTAGGAAACGTATATATCCTTTTTTCACGAGATATTCCTCGTAGTAAAATCATAAACGTGTTAATGATTAATCTCCTTCGCAGTAAAACCCTAGCTATAGATATAACTCGGAAAGCTAGAAACACCAACTGCCTTCGTAGTTAAATGGAAAAAGCGACTGACCAGTGTGCTTGTGGACCCTGGTTCGAAACCCGACCACTTCAACTTATTATTTTTATTTTAGAGGAATATTACCATTTATTCTTTTCTACTTTAAAAAATCTACTTTTGTGCTTGAATGAAATACGTTGGAACAGTCAACACGCATTTTACATGCATATATACACGCATTTTGAAAGTTTACAGAAAGTAAAACGTTCAACCGAAAACTGGCTGAATGTAGGTTAATACAAAAAGTGGAGGCAGCTCAGCTGCCTCCATTTTTTGGATGAACGTTGTATCTCCTATTTTTACAGTGTAGATGAAATAATTAGAGATCACCAATGCCGATTTAGAAGAAATAGATACACGTTGGACCAGATTGTCCTTGATACAAATCCTGGAGAAGAAATGGGAATACAATGAAACAATTCACCAGCTATTCATTGATTTTAAGAAAGCATATGATTCTATGAAAGGGGAAAAGTTATACAGTATCCTGATACGATTTGAAATTCTGAAAACACTGGTTCAACTAGTGAAGATGTGTCTTAGCGATCCCATAAGCAGAGTACGGATAAGTAATAATATGTCAGATAGTTTCAAGATTCGCAACGGATTGAATCAAAGCTATGCGTTATCACCACTACTGTTTAACATTGCGTTAGAATATACGATTTTGAAAATTAAAGGGACTTAAGTTGAATGGTTTGAATCAACTGTTCGTAAACGCGGATGATTAAGATTTATTAGGGGACGATATAGATGCACTACAAAGCAACACCGATATCTTAGTAGAAGTGTGTGATGATATAGGTCTACAGGTAAACATAGATAAAAGAAAATTCATTATAACAAGCCGAATCACAGGAAATGAAGGAAATAAAAACATAAGAATTGGAGATGAGGTCATAGAGAAAGGAAACAAATTTAAATAATTGGGAGATATAAACGTCGCTTAGTATCGGGCAACGTACTGTTCAGTCCAAGAACTTCTAACATCGCGATTAATATCAAGGAAATTGAAATTAAAAATATACAGAACGGTTATTCTGCCGGTAATATTTTAGGGTTGCCAAAGTTGGAGTACGACCCTATCAGATGAACATAAATTACGTGTGTTCGATAATAAAATTTTGAGAAAGATATACGGGACGAGATGACTAGAGAATGGAGGATGTTGTAAAAAGAAAGAAATCCCGACAACTAAAGTGGGGAGGCCATGTAGCTAGGATGGGGAAATGAACGATTATATTCCATCCTGGTTGGAACGCTGGATGGAAGGAGACCATTTTGGATACCAAGACGTCGTTGGGAGGACAATATTAGAAGAGATCTTCGAGAAGTAGGTTTTCGTGATGAAAACTGACTTGATGTTGCCCAGGATAGAATCCAATGGCGAATGTTTGTTACTGCATCGATGAACTTGCGAGTTTCATAAGCCATAGAGTTAGTTAGTTAAATTACCTTTACAGAAAGTTAAATACAAATCATAGTTTAAAATATTAGTTCAGATGAGTTAATACAAGCTAAGATATTTTTTTACTTAGAAACAAAGGAAAAACAATTTTTGGTATCCAGATGAAAAAAGCCCTGTTGAAGCCTAAACATTCAAATAACTGTTCGTAATCGAAGTGCATGAATTATAGCTACACTGAAAATCTAAGTAGCCTACACTTAAAGTGCACAATAGACCAGAAAAACAATCCAGTTTCCAAATTTTAATTTATAATACGTATTTGAAGTTTTCGTGAAGTTAGTAAGAGATAGACCACATTTTTAGTTCACAACACCTGAACGTCTGGTGTGACGCTACCCAATTCATGAACAAACGTTCATATAGGAGTGACAAATGTACTTAACGTTATCCGGAAACGAATTCCAGATAATATAAACTAAGATGAATAGGAACTTAATGTGTGCAAAATATGCATTATGCAGTCATGTCAATCCCTTACGCAAAATGTGTGAAATCTAAAAAGTGCGTGAGAGATGTTGTGGCTTAGAAGAATTAACGTCTGCATTCTGTAGTCTAACACCTGTGTTTGTAACTCTTTAGGGTATTTTAGTCTCTCACGCAGCACCCGCATTTCCCCCTTCCCGGCTGGCAAATCTCCCTCATTCGAACACCTCTAGGTTGACATGTCCTACTATGGGTAAGAATTCAATAGGAAGATACATTAGTCACACAAATACTCGTACATATTTAGTAACTTTACATAACGCTCACATTCGTTTATATAAAGTTGATTTCTGAGGCAGTTTTTGTGTGTTTATTGTGATGAGTTTCAGAGTACATATTTTTATGTGGGTTTACAATCCTGAATCTAAATAATGTAAAGCCATCCAGGTAGTCACAATTACGACCTACTCATTGCGAATAAACTGGCAGACAAAATATTAGATGGGGGATCTCTCAATTTCGCTCGATCTCATTGGAGCCGTCTGAGATAATTTATATCCAATAAGTATCCAAAATATTACTCACGAATAGAAAATAGTTCGCGAATTGAGTTTCAGTTCCACTTTGTCCAAATTTTATCAGTGTTCAAACTATTATTATTATTATACCACTCAAACGGGAGTTTGAAATGCCACTAGGGATGACAATTAGGTTCGAGCCCTGCTAACGGTTACACTGCCTGAGGTTTGTCGTTAATTTATGTCATATTTACAATTGTATCAACATTTAGTAGACTATTTCTCGGACTGATCACAACTTGTCTAAAGATCACACAATTGATTTTTCTTTGTTAATACTTCATTAATGATCTGTTGATGTGAATTTTCAAAGAATACATAAAATAATGGTTCACACAATGATTTACTTGTGTGGCGGGTGTTACATTTCAGGTATTGGTACTAGTACGTCACTTGTTTTGCTACTAACTTATACACTGTTCGCTCCAATAGTTGATACAAGGCTGTATAATGTTATTTTACATACGCACTAGAATGCAAAAGAAAGCCAGTAATTATTTATACAATGAAAGGAAGGACATTAATAGTACAACAAAAGCCATGGTACGGAAACCAATTTCGTTAATTTACAATTAGTGAATAAATTAAAAGTATACAGCTACCGAAAATAATACTTTTTTTTTGTTTTATCTGGAGCATTGTACCGTGCATCATCTAGGGACCCTACGTAAAAATTCATATTTTCCACATACAAGATCAAATATCGTAAAAATACTTACATCAGTAAGGATATCACTAACCAAGACACAAATAAGTGAATCGGTCAAATCGCTCTGGAGATGAAAAAATGTTATTTAAGACGTTGTGATTGTGTATTAACGATGAACTTTTGTATTCTTTATCGTAATTATTTGTTTCAATTTTATTACAGAAGTGCCCAACGCAGTTCAAGCCGACGTGAGATATAAAATTCCTTGAATCAGCTGAACAATATACAAAACCAAACCAAAAACATCACGGAAAAATGATAACGTCCATATGGAAGATAGATACGTTGTTAAGTTTTAAATGTAAGTTGTTACGCTTACTCATGGTATGTGTGATAACACAAGTAATTTCTTATCCTACGTGCGCATAGAATATATTTAAATAATTTCCTTAATAATAAAAATGTATTAACTTCTTTATAGAGGCGATTCTTTTGAATGATGACATCAATATATTTTAACATCAAATCAGTAGATTTATAATTATCCTTAATTTTGCCATTGGTGGCTAATTGATGGACGTGGTAGATATCTTACCTTAAAATAAATAGTTGACTTATTATTGTTATCTGAAGACAGTGCATCAAATGGATTTTGAAACATATCAAAAAGCAAAATGGGTGAATCTAAAAGGATCTTTTCAAACCCAAACATGCGTTGTCACTCTGCAAAATAGCATATACCGAATCTGTGGTGGATTACCAAATAGGCCCACTAGCCACATGTCATGGGGCGGCACCTCTTAGGGGCGGCAAATCTTTTTTACAGAATATAAAGAATAATAGCCGGCAATGTTGTTTTTTAATTAATATGAAGGAATTTTCCTGTACAAATTTTTCATAGTTTGCAACTCTGTTCTTCATTATAAAAATTACACGCGTATTTAACGGCCTTATCTCCAAATTATAATATAAACATTTTTTTTAAAACAGTTAAAAGCTGAATATATTGAACGAAAGAAAGACGCCGATAATATGCATCGCTTACAGTTAGTTATTGATATACAGGTTTCTACGTGATTGTTACAATGACAGTCTTTTAAAAATAATAAACACATAAAAGAAGAAGAAGAAAAAAGACAACAAAAGAAAATACAGTTGGTCATTTTTTAGACTACTGATAAGTGAGTGAGTGAGTGCAGTTTTCGCGTGGGCGGCAAAAGTGGTTGTTTGAACAGTTTTACTAATCTACTCGTCTACTTCTGCCATGCCCAGACGGTTATTTGTGCGGTGCAGTAAATAATTACGAAGATTTCTAACTCGATACAACTAGTTTTTGTCTTTCTGTATTCTCGGGGAGATACTGCATTAGTTGCTAGTGCGTTTGCGATTTGGTGGGTTGTTTTCATCCAGCAACATGAGGCGAACAAAGTTAAGTGGGGCGGCTTATCGTAAAGTCGCAAACAAAAAGTATGAAAGAGAAGCAACTTTCCAGAAAAAGCTTGGAACAGTGGACACGTTTTCTAGGCGAAAGGATCCAGTGATTTGCGAAAGCAGTTGAGAAATTGAAGTGAAAGCGACTAATCTAGTGAATTCTGTGAAACACAAAATGCTCAAAATATTGTGTGTTTGGTGGAGGTGCTCCGAGGTAGTGTCCCATTAGTTCGTAGGAGTTCCTGATTGTGACAGTGATGGTGCCAATTTCGTTAGTGACGATCTTGCCGAGTGGTGTATGAATTAATCTACAATTGACATTCTTCTAAGACGTAGAATTAATCAGAATGCTGAAAACGATTTTTGTAAATCGCAGATTCATAGTAGGTAAGATAAGATTCTTAAATAAGGGTGTTTTTTTTTTTCGTAAACTTGTAATTGGCGAATTAATTTTGCGGAAGTATTTGGTATATTCGCACAGCACTGGTGCCGTTTATTGTGCATCATGTAGGTTGTTCCAGAGCGAGACAAAGATCGCAACTCACGGCATTTCATACTGGAAAAAACATTTCAAATATTCTAGCATCACGGGAAAATTCTGAAGAATAAAGAAACTGCGAGTTGGCAAGACTCAACTAACTCTTAACAAGACAGAAATATGTTGGGATTTTCAAGGATTATTTTCAATCACATATTCAGACGGAACTTACGTACTGAGTCAATGTCTTAGGAATAATTTTCTTTTGTCGTAAAGAAGCTGACAAGTCACGGGATTCCCATATGTGGTCACGAAGAAAAATTCCATTCTCTGCACAATGGGCAATACATGATGTCTCTAGAGCTTATTGGTGAGTTGGATCCATTTGTTGCGGAACACATTAAACGGTATGGAAATCCGGGGAAAGGTCATACAAGCTACTTGTCTTCTACAGTTTATGATGAAGTTATTGAGCTACTTGCTGATAGAATGAGAAAAAATATTAATGAAATAAAACAAAGCAAATACTTCTCCATAATTGTTGATTCAACTCCTGATATTTCGCATGCTGATCAGTTAGCTTTTGTGTTAAAATATGTGAATAAGGATGGTAAACCTTTTTAACAGTTTCTGTTAAATCCAGGTCTTAAGTATGAAAATCTAGCCGAAGCAGTAACAGATATTTTGACCTGACATTCTATTGACTATTTGCAGAGGGCAGTCGTACGACAATGCCAGTAAAATGTCAGGGGCGTATCCAGGTTTACAGGCTTGAATTACAGGAATAAGTTCTAAAGCGTATTATGTGTCCTGTGCAGCTCATTCTTTGACTTTAGTCGTAAGTAGTGCAGCAAGCAGTTGTAGGGAAACTTGTTCATTTTTTTCCACTATGCTTCAAAAAAATTTTTTTTTCAGTTCAACAAAACGCTGGAACTTACTTGCTTCTTTCATGTAGGACAGGAAGAAAAACACTAAAATCTTTATCACAGACACGTTGGTCAGCAAGAGAGAAGGCTTGTACAGTACATGTATACATGAAAAGTTGGGTAGTGTAATGCAAGCCCTTACTCATGTGAACGATGATCCTTTTGAGAAACCACTAGTTCGAAATGAGGCCTTATCCCTCTTGAATCAACTAAACAGGCTGGAGACAGCTTTCATGATCACTATTTTGAGGATACACTGCAGAGATTCCAGAGTGTCACCGTGAAATTACAGACTGTCAACGTAGATTTAACAATAGTGCATGGTTTATTTGAATCACTTGTGAACTTTATAGCTTCTCTTCGTGACATGTTCGACACTTATGAACAAAAATCCATGGAGAAAACTGATATGGATTACGAGTGTAGTTATAAAAGATTTACGAAACGTAACATTCAAGCCGATGAAGTAAGAGACAATAAGGTTATTCTATCAAGAAGAGAAACATTTAAAGTTGAGGTGTTCCTATTGTTGATAAATTGCACGCTGAATTAATTAGAAGGAAGGAAAGCTATAAATTAATGTCTGACAACTTCATGGTTTTTAGTAAGTTTCTGTAAAGTTCTTTCTTCTTGTGTCATTTCTGAACGCGCAGCTAACCTTCAGGCTGCATATGAAACTGATCTGGAATCAACCTTCCCAAATGAATGTGTGCCTTCTGCGAGGATTCTAAAGACAAGAGGAATTTGTGGCTCTCCAGCAGAAATGTTAGCATTTATACGGTAAGAAAAGCGGCAGTCTGTGTTTCCAAATATGGACAATTGCATTAAGAATATTTGTGTGAACTGCTGTAACAAACTGTTCAGCTGAACGTTCGTTTTCTGCTCTGAAAGGACAGAAGACTTATCTGCGTTCAACCATATGTAATAATTAATAAAAGACTGAACGAGTTATCTATTCTACACATCGAAGCAGAACTCTTGGTTGATGGAACTCTTTGAAAAACTTATGCACGAGTTTGCAGTAACCAAAGTGAGGCGGAAGCAGCTTCATTCATGACTGGTGAATTTAATTTCTCAATACATAATTTAAGGTATAGCACATACAGAAAATGAATTGTTTGTACTATCTTTTTATTATTAATTTTTATTCTTCGCTTTTTATTTCAATATGTTAATTAAATTTTATATTAGCCTATAAAGATACTGCAAATTAAATTTGTTTTTAGAAGGGCGCACATTTACGTTTGTGCCTATTGGCGCCGAGGGAGATTAATCCGCCACTGTACCTAATGAAAAATAATATGTAATGACGGTCTTCTGTAATTTCTCTAAATGCTTCAACGTTCTAACGTTGCTAAAATTCTCCGCCAAAAGTTTAGCCTCATAAAGAGATTTTTACCATGAATTTACTTTAATTGTAATATTATTCCCCAGTTTTTTTTTAATTAATGAGTCACATTTGGAAATTAAAATATTAAAAATTTCACTGTTGTTTATTATATAAAGATTTTTTACAGAAGGTTACGAATAAGATCAAGCAATTTTGCTTCAGTAAAAGTAGCTAAAATGTTATTGATTAATTTATTGTTTCTTTTCTAAGCAGTAATTCTAAATTTGGAGTAAATACGGTTCTGTAAGGATCAGTTATTACGCATTTCAACTTTTACCTTCAATTTATCCATTTGTAATGCGTACTAACTGAATCTTAAACCTCTGTAAACAGTTTTCAACTTAAATTTAACTCACCTACGGTAATATTCGTTAATATTTATTAATAACTTGGTGTATATATTTAGAAAAAACGAAACGTGCAGAAATTATATATTTCGATATATTTTGAAATTAGAAACGCCACATTAAAAGTTTTTTGATGTGACTATCTTTTGATTCTTCAGCTGATATATTTTGATTCAATTGATGAACATTTTGCATCTGTTAGTTTATCTATGTAACGGATATATTTTCATCTTCTTGGCACCCTTGATTATTTCTTCTATACTTGTTTGTCTACAAATTTCTTTATTTCTCTACTTGTCCCTCCTAATTATTCCTAGTACATAAAGTTACTATATCCCATTCCTCTTTGTGTAACTCTTAATCATTGAGTCGCTTGCATATTAAAGGTACATGTTTCAATAACCGTACATAATTAAAAGCAAGGCACATTCATTATAGACTTCGCTATTCAGATTTATATTAGTAGCTCGATTTTGACAGTTATAATGCAGGCCTTAAATGGAGCCACATAACATTTTACATCTTCTATTTATTTCATAGATCATTTTGGCATTCTTTGACTTTAGATGCTCTAAGTAAATATACTCATCAAATCTCGATTTATTTTCAGGGTATCTTTCTTTCTTTCTTCTGAGCACATTGATTGAACGTTACCCTTGTTTTACTAAATGAATTTTATGACATTTTCCTCACTTTCGATACACTCTGTTTGGTTGTAGTAATTCTGCACTTGAAGCAAACATTATTATAACGCCAGCGAATTACATGTGATTAAGGTATTCGCCATTTAATTCAACTTTTCAAATACATCCCTGTTTAAATTTTACAACACATTCTTCAATGCTTCATAAAGTAGTTTATTAAACCTCTTTGCCTTATCTCTAAAATTTTAATTCTCTTGATGACGTCTAATGACTGATGTGCCAGTGAATATGTGTCTCGTACTAATGAATTGTTCGTTTGATGTTCAAATGACTTAAATACTCTTGCCAAGTAATTTCAAATATAAAAGAAGTGGAATAGTTAGGTTATCATTTTCTGATTTTATATTTTTGAATCACTATACAGGTTAATAGAAAGCTTTTTTTTTTCTCAATAACTAATAGCTTTTGAGCGAAACACAAATAGTGCCAAATGTACATATTGACACCTAGAATTATTGAGAAGTAAATTATTTCTATATTAGTGTGTGTTTAGATTTTAAGACCGCTACCCACAAAGATTAGAGCATTTATGATTTTGAAAAGAACGTATGAAACATAAATCATTTCGTTTCATTTCCTAATATTTGACACTATGTGAAAATTAAATGTGAATCTGCTCTAAAAGTGTTTATAGATGAAATCAAAAGAATACTTTTTCTACTTTTGAAGTATAATTGTTTAGAGGAACAATGTTCAACTTATAGTTTTAAGTATTTCTTATTTCAATGTTTTGACATTTCTGAAAAAATTAAATTGGATATATGTTTGCTCTGCCATCTGTTAGTGATCGTTGACGTGTACGTTAAGCATACCAGCGTCTGAAAATTCATAAATACAGTTTGTTGGACAATTTCTTTTGTAGGTAAATTTCATCATTACTCGGAAACATTTGAAGCTTTGGACTACGATTCATCGTCTCACTGATACATGTTTGATAATTTAATATTTTACACTGTTTGGAGAGCGATGCACGTAATTCAACGTTTCATATGAAATTTAATCATTTATTTCTACTGAAATTCCATAGCAGTCAACTAATTAAAATAAAATGTTCATAAAATAATTATTGGCCTTATTCGACTAGTGTATTCTTTACTTGTCTTCGTATTGGCTGTATTGAAAGATCAATATCTTAGACTTAGTAAGCTATTTCTTGATGACGTGACCTTCGCTGATTAGCACTGCTTGGACTTCGTCTGGTGTGTCTGGCGGAACTTCTGGGAATACAAATGATAACATGCGCCTTTTGGAATCCAATTACACACTCAAGACTCTGATATCAATATCATTGCAGCCTATAAAGCACCTAAAACTCCACTCAACATTGACGACATTCTTCATTTAAGCGCTTTAGCATCTAGAGTCTTAATAGCTGGTGACTTAAATTCCAAACACTCACTTTGGAATTCTCGCAACTCCAATCCTGCTGGACTTGTCCTCCACAGTGCTTTACCACGCCTTGATGTTATGCCTATTGCACCAGCAGAACCTACTCATTTCCCAAAAAATGGAGGTAGACCATATATTCTGGACATGGCTTTATTAAAAGGAATAGCTATCATTGATGGGCCCCATGCCATATCAGCTTTAAACTCTCACCACATCCCTGTTATCATGGACATCCATCAGCTTCACTCTGTTGAAAATCGTCAATTACCGCCAATTTATACTACTGATTGGGACCGCTACTGCCAACTCATCACTCGAACTACTGATCCTCGGCTTCCACTAAATTCTTCTGATGACATTCATGCAGCTGTTGACACCATAACCTCTAACATCAAATCTGCCTTACGTCTCACTACTACATCCACTCGTCAATCACTTTCTACTACTAACATCTCTCCAGTACAATTAAGGACTCAAGCGCTCATTGCACTCAAACGCTGGCTACGTAAAAAATGGCAGACTACCAGACAACCTCTGTATAAACCTCTTTGGAATCAACTCTCACGTCGAGTGAAACTTCGCCTTCAACGGATTGCAGCCAATACTTGGTCACTCAAACTACAACAGCTCACCGAACCTAATCATGACTTCTGGACTTTAGTCAAATCTTTCACCAAATCTACTCCCAAGACAATTACAGACCTTTGCACAGTTTCCAAGGACTCGTCTATACTGCAAATGACAAAGCTGAAGCACTAGCCGATCACTTGGAAACTCAGTTTATGCTTAATGCCGAACCATACGATGAAGATACAATAACCACAGTTCATCGTTACCTGCGCTCCAAATCTTTTGATCATCCTTTCGATCCGTCAACTCTCATCACTCCTCGTGAAGTACAAAAAGTCATCAAGAAATTACATCCTCGACGTGCTTCAGGACCTGATAACATATCTCCCACTGCTCTTAAGCGTCTACCTCGCAAGATGATTGTCCTCATTACCAGATTATTCAACGCCATTCTGCAACACAGTTACTTCCCTTCTCAGTGGAAGATTGCCAAAGTTGTGACAATACTGAAAGCTGGTAAGGATTTACTCTATGCTCAAAATTATAGGCCAATTAGTCTACTCTCCAATTTGAGCAAGGTTTTTGAACGACTCTTACATGCCCGTCTCACTAAACATGTACAAGCACAAAATTTAATACCAGATCACCAATTTGGCTTCCGTTCAGCGCATGATACAACTGCACAACTCGTCCGAGTGGTTTAGGAAATTACTTTACAATTTAATAACAAAGGACACACCATTGGAATATTTTTGGATACCTCTAAAGCCTTTGATCGTGTCTGGCATCGAGGACTCTTATACAAACTCAGCAAATTGGGATTTCATGATCAATATCTTCGCATCTTACAATCGTACTTACACAACCGCAGTTGTTATGTTAACTATCATGGCTACGACTCTGTCACTCATCCTATCACCGCTGGAGTACCTCAAGGATCTGTTCTCGCACCGTTACTTTTCAATTTATATACTTCCGATATCCCAACCCATGTTCACACCAAATTAGCTACCTTCGCTGATGACACCGCTATTTTCGCTTCTTCTCGCAATCTCCATTATTCCCACTTATATGCTCAAAGACATCTTGCTTCCATTGAAGACGACTACAAAATGGCGCATGAAGCTCAACGCTGATAAAACTACTGTTGTTCACTTCTCTAAATGATACACAGGACTTTTACAACCTCTCACGCTCTTTGGAACGCAACTTCCCTATAGTCAAAATGCACGCTACCTCGGAATTGATTTGGATAGAACTCTATTATTTGGTCAACATCTGAAAACTATAGCCAGTCGAGCTCTTAATCGTCTCCTTGCATTATAACCAATACTTCGCAGTCGTGAACTTACAATTCAAGCTAGACTCAACACCTACGTCATAATGATTCGTTCTCTTCTAACATATGCTGCCCCTGTATGGCAACATGCAGCACAAACTCATCACATACAACTCCAACGTGTCGAAAATCGAGCAGCTAGGATCATCACAGGACATAGCAGAGACACACGTATTGCACAACTCCATGAAGATTTGTCTCTTCCCATGCTCAAAGATGTCATTGATTCTCAATGCCGTTCCTTCTGGAACCGTGTCAACAATTCACCTTATCCTACCTTGAACACCTTGGGCACTGCCCAACCAATCCGTCATACTCACCGCATAACCACTCTACTTACTAGATAACCACTCTACTTACACCACAGACCACCTGTCTGAAACCCATGATTAACTACTTCAATTTCAAATCATGATCATTACTTTTTATGGAAGGAACTTTAATCCAACTCAGCCTCACTGACTAATTTTACCATCGTTGCCTCGCTTATACAATTGCTTTCCTTTCTCCTCGCCTCGTCAACTATGCATTACATTCACTGCCTTAGGGATGCGACAGTTGCTCCCTAATCAACTCATTTATTATTCCACATCCCGCCAAATAATCACATGGAAGTCATGAGCTTTTAGCTCGAAACTTCGTACATTTAAAGTCATCATTTTTCTGCGGTTCTGCGGTTGTGTCTAGATGGTGGTAAATTACAGCCAAATTTCGCTTGTTTGATTTTTCTTCAGAGATCAGTTTAAAATATCATGAAAGTAGCTTTTACTTGCGTATAATATTGTTTCAGTAGTTCATATTGTTATTTGAAACAGTGACGTATAAATCCAAATTATGTAATCGGTACTTCATGTCATCATAACAACTCGTGTTTACTTTTATTTACAATTAAAGACTTTCAAGAAAGGATCGAAGTAATCTGAGGTAGCTATCTAAGCATAAACAGAAAGTAAATAGCTCTGTACTACATGAGGTTGCTTTACACTTTTTCTGCTTTCTTCAAAAGACAGTCATCCTCTATGTTTTTATTGAAGGGGAAACGTTCTGACTACTAAGACACTTTTGACACGGCCAATCACACCTATAAGTTACAAGTTCTTTTTTGTTTTGCTGGTATATCAACGGTCAGTAGCAGTGGAAGCGAAAATGGGCCTTAATGAGCCCATCCAACATGTTATTTTGCGTACCTCTGTAATTATTTTAACAAACAATGAATGTACCTTTAGTTTCATGAATTAAAGTAAAAAAAATGATTTTAATGTATGACGAAACTGTAAATATTTAGGTTTACTACGCGGATTCCTTGTCTGTAGGATTTCTATTTTCATATAAACGATAAGATACTGTAAATAACTTGTGTTTTCCAATACTGTGAGCTGTTTCCATTCTCTCAACAGGTGAGCAGAGGAAGAATCATTTCGAGGCTCAAATTCAGATGATTAATTGTGTGAGAACTGTTCACTATAAGGCTAAATCAAGACACGATGAATGATAAGAAGAGACCAATAAATTTAACGCACACAAGCAGGTATAGTAAACTTAAAATTAACTGCACTTTTTTTTAAATTACGTGGAAATTGTTGACCAGACATTGCAACTTAAATGGGTCGTTTTTGTGTACTGTCTTTTTTTTTTGTGAGACGTAGATTCTAAAAGCGAAATTTTAAGGTGGTAAACATGACCTGGAAACAGAGCAAACATGATAATCTTTCCGATAATTTGGGTCTGGTCTTAACAGTAACGATGACGTGTTGTAGTGTGGGCAGATGGAACATCTCTCTATGGCTCATCTTTGTAACTTAACTGAAGCAAAAGTAATTCTTTTTGATTCGATACGAAAAAAACGCACACTTTGTTTTGGAGTTGGCAGATTGAATCTGAACGTATTTTCTGAAAATTGAAAATATTATTATATGTAAAATAAAAGAACGTAGGTACTCTGCGTAAAGAATCGCTATTTAGACACTTGTGTTACTATTTTGCGTAACGAGAAACTAAAATTGTTTGGTAATTTTCTTTATATTCCTAAATATCAAATACAAAGTGTGATTTTAATAATTTATCATTCTAAATACTGAATATGCATGCATACTATATTACACTCATACTCCGTTAACGACGTTAGAGTCGCTAAAGTTAACACTGACAAAATTAAGATTTATCTTCTCTATGCATATCAAGAGTTAGGCCGGGTTGGGGTTACTGGCCTCCCACCAGGTGCTTCACCAGGAGGCGAATAGGGGAATGCCTACCATATATATTGGGTACCGGAAATATTCTAGGGCGAACCAAAACCAGTACTGCTGCCATGCAGTTAGTAGAGGGATCTAAAATAGCTAAGGGACATAAACCCCAACACAAATAGGCCTATCAGGGTCAAGAGAAGCAGCATCACCATTACCACCCTGAGGCTGAAGATGAATGACATCGGAAAGGCTCAGAGAAGGACAGATAACGACATATTGAATGTCTACCTTTAGTCCGAGGTCGCAGAGCTGACAACTCTACACCGCTAAAGATGTCAATTGATAGTAACAAATGGTTCATGGATTCCACTGGGACAAAATATTCCGAAGATAAACTAGTCCCTCATCCGTATCTTCTGGCGCGGACTGCTTCAGGGGGCTCCAAGAACAGGATTTAAAAAAAAAACTTAAAAATGGAACGTGGAACGTACGAACGTTATACCTAACTGGCGTTCTTCAAGTGGAGGTACGCGAGAGTGAGAAGTTCGAGTTAGACATATTAGCGATACAAGAAGTATGGTTAAAGGGTCAAGATAGCATCCGACAGAGAAGTACACTTTCTAATTCAGGGGAACGCCGTCCCATGATTTCGAAACAGGATTCCTCATTAAGAACAGTATGCTGAAGGCGATTCAGAATATAGAGTTTGTAAACGAAAGACAATCGTACGTTACGATACATATTCGATAGGCCAAAACGGTTTTAATAAATGTCTATGCTCCGACCAAGGGGGCTAATGGTAACGACAAAGATATATTCTACGATGGTCTACAAAGCCTATTTGACCGACCACCGAAGTATAATTCGAAAATTGTATTTGGTGATTTCAATGCAAAGATAGGGAGGGAAAAATATAGACATACTTTAGGCAAATACAGCCTTCACAAGAAGACCAACCACAATGGAGAAAGACTAATAATTTTCGTGACTTCGAAAAACCTACTGGTAAAGAGCATGTATTTTGAACACAAAGACATACACAAATACACATAAGTATCTCCAGACGGTAAAACTCTCAAACAGATCGATCATATATTAGTAGATAGATGAAGACACACCAACATAATGGACGTTAGGTCGTACACAGGAGCAGAAAGTAACGCCGAACATCAATAAATTAATGATCACAAAAGTAACGGAAAAGTTATGCATGGCGAACAGAGAAAGCAAGGGATCAAAACAACTGAAATTTGAAGTTAAACAATAAAATAACCCGAGCGAAAAGCAGTTTAACAACTCAAGCTCTCAAATAGATTTTAAATCTTAGCCGACTGGAGTAATAATAATGATGATATTCATATTGAAATTGATGTAACTAAGATGTGAGACGCAATTCGTGAAACAGTTAAGAGCGCAGCGAAGGAACATGTAGGTGAGAACAAACACCAGAAAAACAAACCTTGGTTTGATGAACAATGCCTTAAGCTTCATGAGGAACGAAAACAAAAAGGCAGCGATAGCTAAGTAATAAAAGCTAAGCAAATAACAAATACTACAGTAACGCGAGACGCCACATACGGGTTCAGAAACAAAAAGTGAGAATACCTGACGCAGAAGAATCAGGAGAAAACGGCAAGAGAAATATCATGCGAGATCTATACAAAGAGGTAAACTAGTTTCGAAAAGGTTACCAGCCGAGGTGAGGAATGATTAATAATGAACGTGGAAATCTTCAGACGGATCCAACTAAAATAGTCGATGTCTGGAAATGTTATTTCGACAAACTTCTTAATCTACACAACCGGGGAATAAGCAGTAAAATTTGAAATCCATACCGCAGAACCGTGAATACCCAAACCTAGCGAGATCGAGATAGAAATGTCAGTATTAAAAAATTGAAATCACCAGGAATAGACAATATTCCAACAGAAATAATTAAAGCAGGAAGAACAGTACTAATCAAGGAACTATATATGGAGAACTTTTCGTTAACTGATAAACTATATATGGAGAATATATATAAACTATATAATCAAGGAACTGAGGAACTTTACGTTAACTGATAAACTCTATATGGAGAAATGAGGAGTTTCCAAAGAAATATAAATCCTCAGTAATAGTTCCTAATTACAAAAAAGACAATAAATCGGACTGTAATAATTACCGTGGAATCTCGTTACTTCCAACCTGTTACAAATTATTGAGTAAAATTCGGTTAACACGACTAAGTGTATACGTAGATAAAATAATTCGAGATCACCAATATGGATTTAGAAGAAATAGATCCCTGTTGGACCAAAGTTTCGCCTTGAGACAAATTCTGGAGAAGAAATGGGAATGTTCTCCAGCTATTCATTGATTTTAAGAAAGTATATGATTCTATCAAAAGAAAAAAATATAGAATATCCTGACACGATTTGGAATTCCGACAAAAACACTGGTTCAACTAGTGATGATGTGTCTGAAAGTCCCCATAAGAAGAGTACGGATAAGTCAGATGGTTTCAAGATTCGAAACAGATTGAAACAAAGCGATACATTACCACCGCTACTGTTTAACTTGTCGTTAGAATATGCGATTTTAAGAATTAAGGAGACAAAAAGCGATTATCATTGAATTGTTTGAATCAACTGTTCGTATACGCGGATCATGTACATTAAATAAGGAAGTATATAAATACACTACAAAGCAACACCGATGTTTCAGTAGAAGCGTGCGATGAGATAGATCTACAGGTAAACATAGATAAAACAAAATACATGATAACAAGCCGAAACACGGAAAATGAAGGAAATAAAACATAGGAATTAGGTATGTGTTCATAGAGAAAGTCAAAGAATTTAAAAACTTGAGAGCATATGTAAGAAGTAAAAACAAGGTCACGGAAGATATAAAAATCACTTAATATCGGGCAACGTATTTCTCTATTCATTCCAAAAACTTCTAACATCGCAATTAATATCAAGGAAATTAAAACTGAAAGAATACAGAACGGTTATTCTGTCGGTAATACTTTACGCTTGCGAAATTTAGTGTACGACCCTAGCAGATGAACATAAATTACATGTGGTTCGAAATAAGATTTTGAGAAAGATATACGGGCCGAAGCGGGACGAGATGAGTGAAGAATGGAGGAAACTGCACAATGGAGGAGACTACATAATGAAGAACTCCATGGACTGTACGATTCAACAGTAGTTATAAAAGTAATGACATCGCGACGACTAAGGTGGGCAGGCCATGTAGCTCAGATGCGGGGAAAACGAAGATTTTATTATATCCTGGTTGAAAGGCCGGATGGAAGGAGACCATTGGGAAGAAAAAAAGGTCGTTGGGAGAATAATATTAGAAGAGGTCTTCGAGAAGTAGGTGCTCGTGATGAAAACCGGCTTGATATTGCCCAGGATAGAATCCAATGGCGAACGTTTGTTACTGCGGCGATGAATTTGCGATTTCCATAACCTATAAAGTGAGTGTGTGTATGAAATTATATTAAGGCTTTCTCGCCAAGGCTGAAGTTATTAATTGTTTTGAATAGTGCTTCCCACAGAAGAATTTTGGCGATTTCCCATAACCGATTGCCCGCCCCCTGCCTCAAAGAAAGTCAACTACTTGTTAAAGGGAGGTGGTGTCAACGTCGTCACCAGATATGATTTTTAAGAAAATTTACATACTCAAACCCAGCTTTTTTATAGCATATTGGCGTCTACCGAGGAATCTGCATAAAAAACGTACAGAAGAGATCAGTACGTGTAAGGCATTATAGGACTGATGGCATCGCTCAGTGTCGGAGGGTGCTAGATAGTGTGAGATTTTTATAACATTCGTGCACAAAGACTGTTCATCATCAGCATTCACTCACTCTATTCTCACATCACCATTCAGCACGCCGAAACAAACATAAAACTTAAAACTTCGTATGCCACAACACAAACAGCATCAGTAGCAACTCCTAAAATGGCCACTTGCAAACACTCACATAGCTCCGCCCAACTGTCTACTATCTCAAGATCTAGGTTTCCAATTCAAAGCTCTCACTCTCCACCAATCAAGAAAACGTATTGTATCAGTGTTTCAAAATTGGATTTTGATCCAATAAACATCTGCATAGACCATGAAGACCGCTTAATAGCAGCTCTGGAAACTCCGTTGCAATAATTTCTGCTAATTACATACGAGACGAAATTCTAAACACAACACTGCTTCTTCAACATTTAATGAAATATTTATCAAGAGACAATATCAATGAAATCATTCTTACTGAAAATTGTGACATAATTAAATCGCCAGAGCCAAATCTAGGAAAAAAACTTTCACAATAAATACAGCTTTGATTTTTTGGCATGCAAGCACTTAACCCACGATCAATAAAACAGTAATCACTATCTAGACACAAAAGGCGCATTTTATCATTTGTAATGTCAGAAGTTCCGCCAGACATACAAGACGAAGTCCAAGCAGAGCTAATCAGCGAAGGTCACGTCATCAAGAAGTTCGGATAATAACGAAGATTGGTACACCCAGCTACATGGGCCGAATTCTCACCACAGAACAATTCACAACAAGACACCTTTCTCAGAAATGGAGTATTCATCTATAAGCATAGATAGTGTATTGAATCTCCCAGATCAACATCACCGTAGCCACTTCGATGTGGGAAATGTTCAATGAGAACATAGAGCCAGTGTGTGTGTACAGATCAACTTCTTTGTGGCTACTACTCTAAACATCTACTAATCAAGTTATATACCAACCTTCAGAATCCGCCGAATTAAGATACATGCAAAGAACACCCAACGTACGCATTTAAATACAAAGGTAAACCGAAACCACAAGCAGAAAGCAACATTCTACTAGTAACACTCCGAATACCAGAGCCGAATACTAAAGGATCAAATCATACAATTCATAATTATTACTTTACAGAATATAGCTATTCATCAAAGAAAATATCCTATACAAATCCAACTGGCAGCGCAACCAATTTTTAAGGTCAAACCACAAACTACATATTTAGATCATCATATCTTCTCCTTATTTTCATATTTTATCTTAACAGTTTTGATCCATCATTCATCATCAATCATATCAGTCATGTACGTAACATGTTCATCATTTCACTATACTCATAAATGTTATATATTGGTCTCACATGTTTCGATTACCATCTAGAGAATCCCCTAGATGAGACGAATAATCTATCATCGTTATTCAATTGGTATTCAAAGTGTTATTACGTTTATTGCACTTCATAACCATGTGCCTTATCATAATCATCAGATTGAATAAATATGGTTATAAATATAAGCTTATGACATTCTGATAAAGAAATGAAATCAAGAATAAAAAAAAAGAGTTAATTTAAATCCCTTAGTTCATCTAACCTACTCACTATTAAATCTCAGTTTCCAAGAGTGAGGTCATATCTTTTTGAACCGCACCGGTGACAAACAAGGCTCACAAATAAACGAAAAGAATGATGATGCCATGTGATTTTAATTAGGTGGTCATAATTCAGTCACCACTCAGTTATTGTCCCTAAAACATGTTGTTGTACTTGTTGCTTTCAGAATTAAATAGATTCGCCTCAGTTGCTTTACAAGATATCCAATCACGTTTTTTGGAAATCCATAGTTTTGGTTACGAGAAGAGTAGAAAATAGGAACGTTTGGTTTTCAATTTCCGCCAGGATTCATTGAAAGGAGTATCTCGGAGCTCACTTTACGAAAACTGTAGGTCTCGTCCATAAAAGTTCACACGGTTACTTAGGACGTTACTAAGAGTTCAACCAATCAATCAGGGATGTTTGGAGCCAATCAAAGTGGCGATAAATTGAACGTATTCATCAAACTAACTCAGCGCAGTGTGTTTCCAGTCTCATGATGTAGTATTATCTTGAAAGATGAAATCTACACATGGAATTATTTGCAAAGCTGTAACGTGCTTTTATGCTATAATGTAATTATACTAAATGAATTTGGGAGTATAACTAATATACAATAAAATTTAGTTTTTAAAGTAGGGAATAGTTATTTTCAATCACATTTTGCTAAAAATTATCACTGTTTTTAGTGAACACTCAATGACATGTCACCTATACACAAAATATTATCTTGCACTTGGCAAAGAAAACTAATATAGAATAAATGGAATATGTTATATAATTCCAGGCTTTTCTTTCGTGTACTTCGGGCGTGCCGTTTGTACCCAGAAATGGAGCAGTCACAGCTTGTATCAGGTTCAACGTGATGTGAACCGTGTATTATAAAACAAATCTACCTTAGATTTTTCTAAACCTTTTTGGTTCGCTATTGCTCACTCGGCACGCTGTCCAAGCCTTTTGTAACAAAATATTAATGGTAATATGTAAAAGTACATGTCACTGTGACATAACATTACTATGATTCCGATTCATGGACCTGTGGCTTATTTCGTTCGGAAAAATCACGCTCGACATAAGCTAAAGTAATATCTAATTCAAAATTGCAAAAATTGAAGAAAAAAATGGTTACTCTTTAAAAACTCCCCGGGATCTTTAAAACAAATGAAGGTTAGGTTAGGTCGAGTTAGCCGCCTAACTTCTATTCGTTACAGTCACCTTTAACTGGGGTTAACGTCTTTAGTACTTTGCTGATCCGAAATAATGTACTCGGATCCGAAGCATTGTGATTTCTCGTCCGGAGGAACAGTGACCATACCCTGCATAACGCGTCATTCTTTATTCTATAAATAGCTAGCGACAGTCGGCAATCCAAAAAGTGTTAACGAAAAGTCATGTATCCTTATTATTTCATTAAAAACGTAGGGAGTTGATCAATACAACATACATATCAGCATGCTGAGGAATTCTATTATGATTTATGAATTACCTGTTTGCTATAGAAATCATAAACATAATGTCGAAAAAACGGAGGAGGATTAGTTAAAGTTTGATCAGATATTTTTTCTTCATTATACGTGACGCACATGACATTTAACGCTGACTTCATGTGCTCGCCCCAACCTAGAAGCAGCCAAACGCAAAGTGCGGTTCGCTCTTTAACTCTAATTTCTCACTTGCATGCCTCGAAACTTTGTTATATTTTGTGGACCTCAAAATAAAGTGTACTCGAAAATTATTTGTGTAGCGTATCCTTCCACTAAATCGAGAATTGAAGAATTGAACCGAACATTTTGCAATGTGCTGAGTCGTCACCAGTTGCATCATTCTATACGGAACATGACTGACACATATTGAAAGGCTCGTTTCGCCATTGGTGAAGAGATGGATGACACTAGTATGCTGGCAAACTGGACTCTGAGCGGAACAACGCTGTATGTGCAAACAAGACAGCGGACGGCATCGAAGTCAAGTTATTTTCTGAAATGTACCATACAGCGTTATTCGGTGGAAAGCTTCAATTTTAGTTTACCATCACCTTAACCGAAATATTACCTATTTATTTAACAATATGTAGATACAGGACAATTTCGGCCATTTTACTCTGAATACATTTGATAACTATAACAAGAAAAAGGATTTTGGAAAGACTTGGCTCTGACTTTATTCAAGGTACCATTTCAGTATTTGCCTGCAGTGGCCGAGGGTATGCTTAGTTAGAATAGTCAGCAACGGGAATCAAATCCGTGTCTTCCCGATTACAAGGCGAGCACTCTACATATTGTTGTACGTCTATTTGCATTATGCATATGTTGTAAAAGACAAATGGTGATGGTAAACAATATGTGAAGCACCGAACGTGGTGTTGCTAACTGTTAATATAATATGACGTTAAACGTTGATAAAGGACATGCGGAATACTTCACCTCGTATTCTAGGTAACATAATTTTTCTATTCCTGAGCACTGTCCCTTCCTCATATACTTATCTTACACCGTCCCTTAAAACTATTCTAGTATAACAGTAATTCACATATTGTTAATTCTGAATGGGTCGCAAATTTTTTAAATTTCTAAAGTGCAACCTAACTGGAATGATAACTTTTTTCTATATCAGTGGCGGAGTAAGAAAATCTGGGACCAACCCGTGGCAAGTGAACTTGGTTGATGTCTGTTCACGAATACAATCATAAGCGTACACTGCTACTTTTGGCCGAATATCTTTTTTTTTTTTCGTTATTCCGAGCCCCACCACAAAACTGGCGACCGCACGGGCCCTCACGTGAAATGAAAGATACATTCTTGCCATTCGCTGTAACCTATACATGAGAATGGTTGTTCAGATGCTGGGGTGTTATGTTTATGAATCATTAGTCAAGCTCACAAGTACGAGTCCTGAGATAGCAAAGCCACCAACTCCACCGACCACTATCGACGTGCTTCGCTCATTAATCTTATCAAGCGATTATTAATTTGTGTGGGGCCTGGGGAGTGGGGGAACCGCTAGCCCCGCTTACGACATCACTGATGCATATAACCTAAAAACTGCTTTAAGATATTCTAATCGTGCATCACCTTGGGATGTACTTTAGATACTTCCCAGGGTGAGGAAACGCTTTCGATGGAATAATAATTTCGGATCAGGTTTTGAATTAATCAAATCAGTGTATCTGATGTAAGATGACCTAAAGTAATTCATTTAAGTTTACCTCAGTGCTCGAAGTGAGGCCACGAGAGAGCACACCGTGCCCTTACTCATTTCATTTTGGATACAGAGTACCCCTACCTTTTTTTATCAATGGGAGTTCTTTGCCTTAATTTCAATAGGCAATTGCCACCACTAGGTGAAAGCATACCCTTACTTTTCTACCTCACTTCTCCAAGCGTTCCCTTACATTTTCTAACCCACTTCGAGTACTGGTTTACCTAACCGAAGACTACCTACGTAACTTACCCTTCACTATTTTAGTGAACAAGGAGAGTATCCGAAGTTCAGCCCAATATTTGATTTTGATTAGTCACAAATATCTCCCACCCAGTCATGCTGTATTCTAATCATTTCATGACCCTTGTCTGAATTTCATTATGTCATTTCATTTTTTTTTTTTCATTTTTAGATTGAAATTTCATATACTAGCTCCACTGGATGCGGTCATACCATCCATTTTGTGTCTATAGAAGGAGTACGACCAATGAAAAAGACAACAGACGTCCATTGGGCTTCCAAAGTAGATCTGGTGGTTATGTCCAGTGGATATCCATATAAGGTACGATTATAGAAAAGTGCGGATTTTAACGGATGGGTCATTGGGGTCCCGTAACACGTAGAAGTACATCCAAGGGACGTCTCATTTCATGTCCATAGGACCTCCAGTGGAGCCATACGAGCAAAAGTTTGCTGGGTACTCATCGGGCTTTCTTTCCAGAACGTTACTGACAATTTTTTCTACCGGGTTATCCCCTAAGTAATGTCGTATTTGCAAGGACTGTGGCAATGACGCGGTCCGACGAACTAATAGTCTAATAGACGGCATGTCCAAAGTTGAGTCATATAGGGTACTTTATTGTGCAGCAGTGTGTAGAAGGAGAACGGTCTACTCCACGTGTTGGAAGTATTAATTGTGTTTGATAATGGCAGTATCGGAGGGCCACATACAGAATGTCATGCTGTATGAATTTCTCCAGGGAACACTCATCCAGTGCAGAGGCACAAAATATCAATGTAGTACATGTTCAAGGTGCTGTGATGTGTGAAATTGCCAGAGGTGGTTCCAGAGGTTTCGGCCCGGTGGCACCAGTTTCAGCAAGGTACAGAACTTATCAAGAAAATTTATCAACAACATTTATTAATTTATTTTGTTGATTTAAAATTCATTAGTTTTCCCGTTCGAACTTTCAAAGTACGAAGATCCGATATTGTAATCTCAATTACGTAAGTAAGTACAAAAACTAAATCAACATAGACCTAGAACTAGTAACTCGATTTTCTTTCGATGGCAGCCATATTTTGGTAGACCGTCCACAGAATAACCAGGATATATAGTCGAGGTTACTCTAACAAGCCCGCAGTTGGGCCTGCCATCTATCAATCACAGTTGGAACTACGTGCAATAAGGGAACAATTTTTCTATTGCTGAATGCTGCTACTTCCTCACCTTCTTATCTTACACCGTGCCTTGAACCAATGTAAAGAACCATATCCAGCAACAAATCCAAATCATTAGAATTAAATATGCTTTATACAAATAATAATTTTTAATCACAAATAACGCGACGCATTCTAACGTTCCCATGTTAATGCCACTCTCTCAAATGTATTGATTGACCTTGCCGTTGTGACTCCGACTGACGTGTGTAGTGTTTCGAGACAAAAAATCTGGAAACTGGAGACGAAAAATAAACATATGATTATTGAAATCCAACGAACCGATACTTGTAATGTAAGGATTCGGTTGATAGCGGCCCCATACTGAAATTTAGAACATATTGTACATTTGGATAAATATTCTCGAAACAAAATATAAATTTTAATGAGTTGAAAATTCCGAAATAATGTCGACGCTAAAAAGTCCTGATAGCACTTATATCGGTTCTAATTCTTCTTAATAAGATTTAATATAATTTTCCGGAACGGACGAAATCAATCGAAATATTATCCAAATATTTATTAAATTTTGTATTTTTATCTACCTCTCGTAGACAGGGCTTAGGAAGTACAAATGACGGAAAGCCCATACGTCCATTTGTCTCGTCATTAAAATTGGAACTAAACTAACATGGCGTGGGAGAGCAGTTCTCCCAGCAAACGGAGAAGAAGGATGATTCACACCAATCAGCAAAAAACAAGTCACGAAGCATTGACTATGGTCCAATCAAAAACAAGCGTTAGATCCAAGTCATTGCTGCGTGACTAACGAAATCCTGGATGGATAACGATTAAAATCCAAAGCAGAAATCAAAACGAAACACGCTCAAAGAGACTAAAACCAACTAAAGACAATGAGCTAAAGAGAACACACAGAAAGAAAACAAAACGGACACTAAGAAAATCAAAGGGGAGAAAATAAATATAAAAATGGAACAGCAACTAGGCTGTTACAAGATGTCCTATCCCTGCCCTGTTTGACATGTCCTTGGAAAAAGTTAGAGAATTACGACATGTCCTAGTACTTGCACATGTCCTTTTGATAGCAACTATAATCCCTTCAGTTCTTCAACAGTAAATAGCGCGTATTTTAAGTTTGTTTGGGGCTTAAATGTTGCATAACTAGAAGCTGAAAACCGATGCCATTACACGCGAAAAATCTACTACTTAGAATTAAATATCTATCGATTAATTATCGTAAAGCACCTAACAAGCACTCGTTCATTCAGCGTAATCACAGTATGAAGGTTAAACTTTCATTGCATGTCTGGAAGGGATTCAGCAACCTTTGCTCCGACAGATGTGGCAAAAGGGTTGCCGGTTCTTGCGCAGTGTTGCCAGTCTCTTTGCTTTTCTAGTACACTTTGTATGCTACCGCCAGGTTTCAGAGCTAGCATCCAATTTGGAATATCAATGATTGGTTCGTAAGTTACAAAGTTCCTGAATCTCCGGAACTGTCTGTGCCATATGTACGATCTATATGAGTTTGAACTCTTCTCATTGACACCTTTTCAATGACTCCTTAACCACCAATAATACTTCTTCAGTTGAAAGTTGACGAGAAGCGAACAGACGAATAGACTGAAAGAGGGGTTGTGTAAGGTTCACAATACTTGTAGCTCAAATCTAAAAATTATATACGTCTTCCAACTTTGTTCTGTCTATCACACTGTAATCATAATCATTATCATTTTATTTATACATGAAATTACTAAACAAAGTTCATAAAATAAAAAGCGTGTATTTACTGAAAACAACATCTTATTTCATTTAAGGCAAGGTTCACTTTTTACTATACGGGAAACCCTATGGTAATTCTCTTGTTTCAAGATGAACTTTGACGATACAACGGGACGCGGACTATGTGTTTTCACTTGACTAAACCTTGATATAGACGTAGGTGTTGTTTCTGGGCGATGCTCGGAAGAGAGTATTTCTGAGAATTACAGTAGTATATTCTACTTATGTTTCCTTAAATGTACAACACTTGTATTTTATTTTATTCATGAAGCATTTTTTTTAAATACAGAAGTATGGAAGGTTGTTGTTCCTGTATAGATAAAGAGAAACATATAAAGAATAATATTTGAAAGGTACTTAGGTCTAACATATTAGTATATATTTCAAGATCTGAATTAGTTCGAATATGCTAGGTACTACCCGCATAATATATGATGTAGTAAAAAGTAATCCATTATTTTTGCATGACATTGAAGGCTTGACTTACCACAGTTAGAATGATCCGATTTAGGTCACATATGCGCCGTTTTGTTCGATAACGTGTTGCCATTTGGAAGGTAATATCATGATACCTCTCTCATAGAAGTTCTTGTCCCTATTGGCAAAAAAATTGAGACAATTGATTTTCACAGGCCTCTCTTGAAGCGAATTTTTCACCAGCAAACGTGTTCGCCATGGACAGGAACAGATGGTAATCACTCGGTGCCAGGTCCGGACTATAAGGTGGATGCATAAGAACCTCCCAACCAAGCTCCCGGAGCTTCTGGCGAGTCACTATCGATGTGTGTGGCCTGGTGTTGTCCTGGTGGAACACAATGCCTCTCCTATTGGCCAAAGCTGGGCGCTTCTGGGCGATTGCTGCCTTCAGACGGTCCAATTGTTGACAGTATAGTTCCGAGTTAAGAGTTTGGCCGTAGGGTAGCAGCTCATAGTAGATAAGTCCCTGCCAATCCCACCAAACACACAGCAAAACCTTCCTGGCCGTCAATCCTGGCTTGGGCACCGTTTGCGCCGGCGCACCGCGCTTCGACCACGACCGTTTTCGCGTGAAATTGTCGTAAGTGATCCACTTTTCATCACCAGTCACCAACCGCTTCAGAAATAGGTCGCTTTTGTTGCGATTCAGCAGCGATTCGCAGATGGAAATTCGGTCCATGAGGTTTTTTTGCGTTAACTCGAGTGTCACCCATACATCAAGCTTCTTTGTGTATCCAGCCTTATGCAAATGGTTCCACACGGTTTTTTGTGCAATGTTTAGCTCTTGGGCAATCGAAACAGTGCTTACATGACGGTCGGACGCGACAATGTCCATGATTTTATCGACATTTTCGACACCTGGCCTTCCAGTGCGTGGTACATCTTTGACGTCAAAACTACCGGCACGGAATCAACGAAACCAAAATTGCGCGTGATTTTCTGTTACAGTATCAGGACCATAAACACTATCCACATTTGCAGCTACCTGGCTTGCGTTTTCGCCTTTATCGAAGAAAAACAGTAAAATATAGCATATTTTCTCTTTGCTAGTGTCTATTTTGACGCGCGCTCACACAACACTGAGTCAACTCATCACAACTATCTGAACAGTGTTTGTAGTACGCAATCTCATCGTTTGAACGCCATCTCGTTGAACCCGATCGGACTTATACAACGCGAGATACAGATCACTGAAACCATCTATTGGCAAAATAATGGATAACTTTTTACTACACCAGATATACCATTAACACAAATACCCGCAACCTGTTTACATAGCATCGTCTACAGTACCACCGCACTCTGTGTGCAATGACACTACCTGACCTTCGTGGTCGAATGCTCACACACAAAAACACCAGTATTCGCTCGCACCACAAGCACTGGTTTCGTCTCGCGCCTTTACGTCCCACACTCTCTGAGCACTTTACGTGTGCACGCTCTCTCTACTCGCGTTGCCTGTGGACCATAGCATGACATTACACGGCACCTCAAGTAATTTTTAGTATCATGTCACCTTTTGGTTGTCGTTCTTTCCCTCTTTGCAAGATATTCACTTTCACCATGATTCCTGCCTTTCTATAATTTTGCCGCCATTCAATGTTTCCTCTTCCCTAGCTCCGCTTTCTATGGTCCTTAACAGTTTAAATCTTGTTTATCTCCATATCTTTTCGTGCTCAATAAAATGCCATATGATTGTATTTGATTTGCGCGAAAACCATATGGTTCTTTACTTGTTAGTTTCTCCTGACATAAGTAATTAAAGTAAAAAATAAGTTTTTATCTGGTCTCCCACCAGAGATAAGAGTCTGCATTAATTATACCAAATCACCCGAAATTTCCACTCTTCAAATTGAAGAATTAAAACTCACATTTTCAGAGCAGCTTCTCCAGACATACATGTATAACGTGTTAAAAAATTATTTTTTATATTATTGGGCCTCCCATGTTATTAAAATACGAAATTTTGGATTTTCAAAAATGCATAAAATAATAAAGAAGAATATATATCAACCTTCAACATACTTTGATATGTTGAAAGTGCCCAAATATCAACGTTGATATATTTAATTTCTTCCGGACGAAAAAGCGCCCTGTAAACCGGAAATATTTTTATTTCAACATTCACATTTGGATACTATTTTGACTAGTTCAATGACGTTTTAAGGTTATCATGCATACGACTAAAATTATCAAGCAGATTTTAGAAGAATGAATGGTGTCTGTATCAATGTTCTGCGATAGCTCTCTCCGTAAACACATTTTCCGTGAACGTCTGCAAACACAAATTTTTATATGAACCGAAACACAAAAATGGCTGGCTTCAATTACCGTAATAGATTTCTGTAAAAATAAAATAATTGTCATTTTGGACTAGTCTTATATAATAGATATAAATATAAGAAATATTGTTGAAAGGAGTCGAGCAGCCAAGCTGAGAGATTTCAGACGGACTGACTTACAGGTATCGTGTATCAAGTGCCAGAAACTTATTGTATCTACTGTATTATTCCAATTCCCATTTGGGGAGACTTTGTCCCCCGTGTTCCCCACGTGGTTGATAGTGCATATAAATACAACGAGACTCCTGTGTATTATAGGTTTATCCACGAACAACGAATTTAGTGATTAATTTATATTTTGTTTTATTTCAAGACATTGTTTGTGTTCCTCAATTACAACAATGGTCTGTTATCGCCTTGACAATCAAGCCCAAAGATTTAATGTTTTTAAGTGTGAATAACTGTTATAACATAAAATAATAAGATATAGATTGTCATACGCCTCAGTATTTAATTGAGAACTGCACTGGAGTAAAATCGATTTGTCACTTCAAAAGGTAATAATGTAAATGATAAGTCTGTATTATTGTTTAATGCGTCAGTAATGGGCCCGCAGGGCCACTTTTGCCATGGGCCCACTGAAATGGGTCACCATGACGAGACGTCTGGCTATTTTAAGCCACTTTCGTCCTTTTGAATTTCATGCGAATGTGTTGGAATTAAAATACTGTTATGTTTGACTAAAGAATCGGATATCCTCAAAGACACAATGTTGGTTTGATAGCTAATAAAATAATTTAGTTTGGATTTTCAAAAGAGCACGTGAATTAAAGTTTGAATTTTGAATTGAATTTTGAATTGAATTGCACAGGATTAGATATTAAAATGCAAGAGCCAAATGGTAAAAGGTTTGAGTTTTAGGTTGGATTAATTTATGTGTGGTATTTAATCAATAATTTTTGTTTTCTGAATTGAGTTTGATTGCCTTCTTTTCCATATTGACTGCCGAATGCGTCCAGATAGTTGATAAGAGCTAACACAGTTTTGTTTGTTAATTTATATCAGACGTTCCCTGTAAAAGCATTTGATTAAGTAAAGTGATTTTGAGATTACATTTGGATATTCACTTTTTTGAGTTATTCTTTGTATATTTGATAAATGGCTGTTGTCCCACGAACAGATGACCGTCAATAGACTGAAGTAGATTTAGTCTGTATTGAAAAATCTCTTCAGTCGCCACATTAATAGCTCTGGAAATCTTCTCCAAAGATTCCTTGTTTTGCGGGACTCCCAAGGTAAGAATCGTAGAAGTCCATTTAATGATTTTATTTTGAAAGTCATTCAATATGTTGTAAATGTGGCCTTCTGTCTGCTGTTCCGTGTCATTTCTGTTTTTTTTTTATTTTTTTCATTTGGATTTGATGGTACTTCATCCTGACTCTGTCGCCCCGGTTGATATGAAGTATTGGAATTAGCCCTAAAAATCTTCTGAGGAAGGCAGTCCCTTCTATTATTCGGCCTTGCTGGACAGCTGGAAGCCCCCGTACGATGACCTTTGATTTTGCACGTAGCGCAGTAATTTTTATCTACCGGTTTTTTACACGAATAGCTAAGATGTTTATTGCCACATTTAAAACAAGAAGGATCATTCTTGCATGGAAATTGTCTGTGATATTGGTAACAAGTGTGACATGGAATTGGCCTGCCCGTAGAGATAGATTCTTCTACCTTATGTCTTGTGTAACCTATTGTCAATCCATTAGTAATTAGAAAGCTGACTAAATCAGGATTTTTAGTGAATAGTCTAATCATTGTTGTGGGGCCTTTGTCATTCCTGATACGAGTAATATTGGTAAGAGACACATTCCTATCTTTTATGAGGTGATGTTTTAAATCTTCAATCTTGACATTAGTATTTACTCCTCTAACCACACAAGTGAACGTTGAGTTAGTGTTTGCTTTCTGTGGAATTTTCAATCTTTCGTTTGATATATCCATGGTGGCTGAAGGTCTGAAGTCTTTATCTTTGAATATTTTGATAAAACTGTCTTTGTTTTTCTTATTTTCAAATACTAATTTAAGCCCTGTTTGTTTTAAAGTGGGATATGCAATCATGTTTAGATCCGGCACTCGCCCCTTCACCAATTTATGGAAATTCAGCGGATTCTGTAGTTCAGACTTGATCCCTTTAATAACAATCGTGTATTTAACATTATCTACCTCTTCATTCAAAGATGAATCAGCCGCTTCATCATTCCTACACGGGTCGGTAACTGATTCCGTCTCCTCTATATTTATCGTGTTATAGATGTCCGTACATGGATCACTATATTTATTTGCGTATTTAGAAGAATATGGGCTTGTATCAATTACAGGATTACTTACTTTAGGGGAAAGGTTGCAGTTGGTTTTAGGAGAGGAATTGCTTGAAGGTTGCTCATTTGAAACTTTTTTAGAATTATTGTCAATAGGTACTTTCGGAGAGGTAAGAGGTGTATGAGGATTTTTCTCAGGTACTGCATTGTTTGGAAAGGAAGAATTCTTGTTAATTGGGCTTTCAGCATCCTCTTCTTCTTCTCGTAGTGGCTGTAAGGATCCTTTACCGCATTCATTTTCATCTCTATTCTTTCTTCTTGGAGTTTCTTGGAGTGGGAGATTTTTCTTGAGAAAATCAGCTCTAGTTAAGTTTTTCAGTTTTGGTCCTACTTCTTTGTTGCTGTCAAGCTTTGATGTAAGTTCTTCTTTGTTCGGAGATTCGCTGCTCTCTCTGCTTTGGCTTCTTGTCCTTCTATTGTTTCTGCCCATAGTATTAAGGATAGGAAGAATACAATGAGGATATGTATGGGATAAAAGTTAAGAAAATGGCGGGAACCAAGTGGCTCTTAAAACGGCCGACCGTTTTTTAGATACTTATTTAATTAAGATTCCTACGAAAAACGCGCCTGACCCTAATCTAACGAAGATATTAATCTTTATTTGTGTTTTGGGAATCGCTAGATCATATGTCAAGACCCGACAACGCCTAAATCTCAATTTCCAGCTTTAGTACCGTGGAGTGCTTAATAACAGGTCCTTCTCCTGTAGGTCCCAACACTGCTCTCAAGACTGTTTAATGCGTCAGCTTTGATGATAATTTTAATACCCTGTATTGTAGTAATAAGTGTAAATGAAGCAAGAAATATAATGCAATATACAATTTTAAAACAGTTAAATATACGACAGATACAAACTTGTAGCCAACAAACCGTAAATTTTACAGAAAGTCATGTGTAATAATGCTTTCTGTTACTATGTTTTGCTTGCATCACATTTTGTATAGCATAGAGAGAATGCGATCTCCTGACGAAAATAAAAACTAATAGCACAACGATATGACCAATCCTCAATGAGACTTCCATCAACAATTTCATAATTTTTGGACAAAGTTAGTACAATGTGTAGGATTACATTAAAAGAATTGACTTCAAAGTAACAGATTCTTTCTGTTTGAAACACATTACTTTTTAGTGATCACTGTAAATAAATTGTAGCCTTAGAATGTTCAAAGGTCCACATAAAACGCTCGTATGTAGTCTTTTTAAGCAAGCGATCAGCTGCTTTTCAGGCTGTGAAACCGTATATGAGGATGGGACGTAAGAAAAGTTTCTGAGTATTAAGAACTTTTTTAGTTTGTAATCCCCAGGTGGTACAAGTTAGGCGTTTCATGTATTATGTTGTAAGCCTTTGCTGTGACTGTGTTGAGGTGTGGTTGTCAGGTTAGCTGATAATCAAATGCAATGCCAAGGTATGTAGTAGTTTGTGTCTGTACGATGGGTGTGTTATTCACGGAAAGGGAGAGGAGTCGGGATTGCGGTGAACTCGAGAACGTCTTCTTGGTGGGATGAACACAATGGCCTGCATTTTGTATGGGTTGATTATAAGTCTCCATTTACTGCACCAGGCTGTGAATTTAATGATGGCTTCTGTCATGTGAGTGTTGATTTGTTGAATAGTTTTGGCAAGAGCAAGAAGGGCAGTGTCGTCGTCATACTGGAATATATGGATTTTGGTTGGGTGCTGCGGGAAATCGCCAACGTAAGGAGGTAATGAAGGGGAGGAAGTGATGAACCTTGAAGTACTCCGCAGTGGATGAATATCGGATGAGAGAACAATGAGCTTATGGAAATATAGGCAAAACAGTTTGTAAGGAAGCTTTAATTATATGAAGCGTATGCAAGCTATTACGAGTCGAAGGGACAGGAATTTGTAAATGAGTGCAACGTGTCATACTTTGTCAAAAAAATTTTCTAAGTCGAATAATACTGGACATGAATGTTGGAATTTATTATAATGTTTTGTGATTATGGCGATGGCGATTAGGCGTAAGAGTTGGTCGTTTCCTCACTTGGGATGGAAGTAGAAGATTGTTTTCTGTTAGGTGAGTGTGTAGGCGGTGGAGAAGAATTTTATCTAAGTTTGGGATCAGTTGGGTGGATCGATTTGATGATACTGTGTGTGGAGGTTTTAAGTTTCAGATGGCGATAAGTAATAGAGTCTATGCCTGGTGCAGTGTTTCGTTTGGATGTAGTGGTGTTAGTGTGGAGGAGGTAAGAGGATTTACCCAGAGGCTGGGAAATCCTTTGGGTGATATTGGCTTGTAAGTAAGGAAAGGCAAAGTTTAACTTGATTACGGGATGGTCTGTCGTGTAGGAGTGCGGTGAATACATCTTGAACATAGGTCGAAAAGGCATCAGCTTCGTCTTTGTCGGAGTGTAAGGGTTGATCTTCCGCTATGAGTGGGTAAGGGGTGCTGGTGAATTTATCTGGTAGCATGTTGAAGCCCTTCCAATATTTGGTTGTATGATTATTGTCTTTCAGATTATGCAGGTTTTGATCCATGAGCGAAGTTTGTATGCCTTAAGGTAATTGCGGACGGTCCGTTGTAGTTGGCGATAAAGTCGAAAGGATTCTGGGTTTCCTATACGTTTATAATCTTTGTAAAGTTGTCGTGATCTGATTATGTGTAGAACGTATTGGGGTGGTAATTTAGGACGATGTGCTGTAGTAGTAACTGTAGGTATGAATTGATTTGAGGCGGTTGTAATATGGAAGTGAGTTTGTTAACACGGGAGTATAGTTCTGGTTCGTTGTAGGAGGTACGATATTCTCTAGTTGTTGACTGACGTAAGATCTCCAGTCTGTGCAATTTGCCTTATCGAAATGGAGTGGTGCGAAGTGGAGGTGTTGAAGTTCGTTGATTATTTGGATAGTCTTGTGTCAGTTTGATTGAGGCATGGTTTGCTCTCAATGTGATCAAAGACTGTTATATTTATGCGTGATGTGAGATTTGTCGATATAACTTTTACGTCTGGATTGGTGTTTGATTCTGTCCTGCTGGGTTTTCGAATATGTAGTATGGTGTATGTGGTTTGTGTGAGTATGGAGTGCTGGAATTAGTTCTTTTCTTGGTTCGATTGACTGTGTATGTTAAGTCAGCCTTGATTATATAATTGCGGAGGTTATTAGAAATGTAGGCAAAAGAGGTTTGAGGTTTGGCATGCCCTAGCCGGATGTATATTCTAGCCATGGTGATAAAGATGTTTCTGTAGGAGAGGGTTGCAATGATATGCTCCTTTAGCTGTGCTAATTCTTGTGTGTGGAGGCGATGAGATGTCTTGGTACTGAATCCAATGGCTACCCCTACGCTGTCACGTACTTGTCTTAAGATAGCATGGGATTTTACAACTTTGGTTGTACTTAAGATGTGTTCATTTAAAAGAAATGCGTTGACGTCTTTCTCGGGTGTAAGTTGTACTGTTGAAATCACTCACAAGGCACGGGTAGTGGTGGTGGAGTGTGTAAAGCTCTACTCTTTGACGGTGTCTGTATATGTATGTTCCCTCTGTTAATAGTGCGTTTATTGTCTCTTAGGCATTAGAAGTTTAAAAGTCTAAAGAAGTCGAACAAATTAGGTGCAACCTGTATGTCACATTATGCGTATACATTTCTCAATACGTAGTATGTCATTCTTCCTGTAGTTCTGCTTCTATTCGTTAGTATATCGCGGACTGCAACAGATAGAGACGGAGTTTTGCGCGGTCGTGATGGTTGTTTACTGCGTTTTACCTGTGACCCAAGTTAGTGAAGCTGTTTTACCGAAAATCTCAAATATACGTTTATTTCTTCTGTGTTAGGTTTGAGTCGGAAGTCGTGACTATGATACTGTTCCTCGTAGGTTTATATTCGCGAGTATTGTACGCATTTTATGAACTTTGGGAGTTGTGTTTTAAGAATCTGGAATTTAGGATCGTAGTTGGTAAGGGTGAAGTTATTTTCTAGTTCTTTGGTAGAGTATTTTATCGTTTGAGATTGTTCATGGTTGTCTATGCCAATTTGTAGTTCTTCATCTGAGTCTGTTTCACTGAGAGTATGATGTTTCTTTGCTGGTCGTCCGTATGATGCATTTGATTGTAGTTATAATCTGGAGCGTGAAAGATAATTTTGACCTTTGCGTTTGTCCCTCCCTATTGCTTGTTCTGATTGTTGTGTTAGTACAACATGGTGGAAGTCCTGATTGTTTACCCATAATCGTGCCTTTGTCCTTTGCAGTGGTTGATGATAAAGATATTGTGAAACAATTAAGGTGGGGCTACCCGTTTGGATAGTATCCCAGTGGTCGAACATTTCTTCCACCTCAGAATAAAACATTGTTGGCCCCGGGCTTGATCAGCCTGGTCCACAAGATTCGTTTCGATGTGGCGAAAAGAGACGAATGATCAGAACGCATGAAGTACAACAAAAGGCTGGTAACTTTTGCTAAACTCAATATAATGAGATAAAAAAATATCAGGTCATGATTTACGAAAATGACATATGTTTTACGAAGAAGAGAACGCAGAAATATTATAGTGGGAGTTTTACCAGAATAATTGATATTTTCAGAGAGTCAATTTAAATAATTGCATTGTATATGTAACTTTTATTTTATAAAATTTCTCTACGATTTATTGACTAAATTAACCCCTGTGGCCTATTTCGTATTTGAGGTGTTCAGTAAGGTTGAATTTAAGTTCTTGCTATTAAAACTGATCATTTAGATCTCTTTTAATAAGAGAACAATAATAAGTTAGTAAAGTGCTTGAATGTTTGAGATCTAATAGTTTTCTTTACCTTTGCAGGCTTAGATTTAGTGAACAACTGTTTTAAAGCTAGTTTGGACGAAACATATTCATTTGTAACTTATACAAGATATGGCTGGCTATCAAATGTTGCCTTTAGTGTACCTAATCTTCTTGTTTGTTGTCCAATTAACCTTGTTCAGTATAGCATCGAAAGCCGTTGTTCTGTGTTTCTTTATAGTCCCTAGTAGGCAGGTTTGAACTATGCATAAACGTTCTTTTAAATATCTTCTATTCCCAGAGCCTCCACCATCATAGACAGCTGTTTCTAAAGCTCTTAAAGCGAGCTAATTCGGAACGTAGCTGCAGTATTTCGTAGTTTAGTCTTTTGTTCATTGATGGTTGTACAGCAGTTCATGGGCTATATCCTACATTTCTTAAATGGTATAAAGTTGGGTTAATATATGACTTAGGTACACCATTCTTTAAAATATTTATAAATATAAATGGCAGCGTTCCAGAAATATGCATTAGTAATACCCCTTAAATTATCCTAGCATCTATGCAAGTTAAAGGATGAGAATCTATCCTTAAGTGAAATATTATGTGAACCTGGAAGTAATGAAATCTTGCAATCAATAAATATATTGTTGATTGGTTCTTTGTCCATTGTCATGTGGTGACGTTCGATAACTTTCCAGATCACGACTGCCGAAACATGGTGAATGAATGTTCTTTAATACGGATTTCAAATTTAGTTATTCTCTTTCCGCATCTGAAATTAACAGCGATTTGCGTGTGGCTAAGATTTTTTTATTAGTTTCGGAAACTTTGTTGAGACTATTTATAATGGACATTGCTTAAATACTCTTCGACTCATGTGACACCCGAAAATGAGAGTATTTATACTTATCCCAATCGACGTTCTGATCAAGGTTCTGATCTAATTGATTGTCAGATTCCTAATATTCTTTCTCTTTCTCTCTCTGATTCTCAGTCTCCTTATATTCCTTTCTCAATCTACAAACTTGTGGATTTTTTTCCTCGTTGCTTTCCTGTGTCAGGAGTTGCGACGAGCAACATGAAATTATTGCAAAATCACCACCAAACCTTATAAAAGAATCTCATAATTATCAGTGTACTGTTACGTAATGGTTTCTTTGTCTTATTTACGTGACGCTTAAGTTCATTCACAATAGTTACATAACATAGTTGTGCTTTATATCCCTTACCCTAATAAACATAATATTTTGTATCTTTAAAACTCATCCAAATTGTATGATTCACGATCAATAAGTTAAATATTTCTTCATAAAATTTTATACGAAATAAGTCTATATATAATCTCATCAAGACCTCTACGGCTAAAACAAATTTTAATTCAATGTATTCCCACATAAATTTACCTCTTTCTGGTGCTGATAGATTTTCTACAACATGAACGTATCTCAGTAGGTTTAACATGCTTGTTTTCTGTGTGGGCGCCTGTTTCAAGACATGTGAGGCACATTGAAGTTCAGTTCACCCACTTTGTTTAATACGTCAATAAAATGTAATTCAATCAACCAAAAATTTCAACGCGTGTGATTTCCATTGTGTTTATGCGTGCAGTTCGCTTTAACTCCATTGTCAACACAAGAACTGGTATTACCAAAATCTATTTATTTACTTTTAAAATCCGTAGGGAAAAATTAGATATGTATTACTACATACTACACTGCATACTACAATTCGGAACGTGAAACAATTTTCAACTAAATAAATATACTTCTTCTATCTGCTTCGTTTTCCCTTTTATGATATTGTTAATCATTCCATCAGTGTTTTCTAACTATTCTTCCTCTCTTTAATTACAAACATTTATATGTCCAGGGTTACGGTAAAAATGGCTGCCTCAAAATCGCTAAAATGTAGTCGCTCGTACACAAAGAACGTAGGTATTGCGCTTGTAGTTTCTTTAATCTGGACAACAGATAGCAAAAATTTGACCTTCACTGAATACCTTTAACGAAAATTTTTAACTGTACGAAAAGCATATCGAACGTAACGCCTGTTGACCATTACATCGAAAAGAAATAATACTTACAGGAAGTAAGTATTCATGCTTTTCTATGTAATGGTCAACAATAGGCATTACTTTCGGCATGCCCAGCGTATGTAAGGTAAAGAAGCAGTGGAGTGATTTATGTTATGCCTGAATTCAACACCCTTCGAATAAACATTGGATGTCGAGGTAAAAATGCAGACAAATCTTTAGAAATTAAAATAGCGAGCATCAATCCGATATTCACCTAAACAACTATATGAATGTTACGCATTCTCTCCTGCACATGCTTACATAAAAAAGATTTAAATTAATGATTTAAATCATTAATATGTTGTAATATGCGATTAGGAAAACGTGGATGCCATTTAAATTAATGATGATGTCATTACATCTTAGTGTGTACGCTCAAGTTACCTGAAAATACTTCCGTACACAATATTTTATATGTACAAAAATATGCGAACGAAGCAACATACACTTTTAATTATTTTCAATATTAGTTAATTATATTAATAAGTCGTGTATAATTTTGTACGCAAGTGCCCGTTAGAAGTTAAATATTCTTATAACCGTAAATAAATAACTTTTGGTAACGCTATACGTCCGTATCAGGTGTTATTTGATCCATGTCTACACACGATGATCGTCTCTTATTCACAAAACATTCATTATATTCACATTCTCACTGGGTTACATGTCCTTGACAATGTGTCACGGTGCTCTTTCGCCTCGTGCTTTTCATTTGCAGGTATTGTGCCTGTTGAACTGATTTGCAAGCCACGAATAGGATTCACTTTACGATGATTTGATCTCATAATCCTTACACAAAGTAAACCTTATTGCACGCAAACATAAGCAAATCACTCCAGCTCGTGAAGATGTTACTACTTTGAACCCAACAATTTTAAACTATCTGCTCAAACGAGCTGTCATCAAATCCTTTCGACTCTTGAATTACATACGTCATTACAAGTTCCTATTCGAATCGGTCTTTCAATTCCTCTTTCATTTTCAGTGGATATTCACTAACTTGTTATCTTTACAAAAATTCGTTAACATACGTTAGATTGGCATTTTAGTGATTACTGTCATGGAGGTTCATTATGCTTTGTTTCAAGATTTGAAAACTCTTAAAATCAACTACTAATTTCATATTTTGTTGCCTTAAAATTCACTTTATTGCACTATCGAGGAAATTTATTTCACACTAAAATATAAAGTAAACTATATACGAATTACATTTTTGAACACGGCATATTTGTCGCGGGTGAATGTTAGAATATCATTAAACTGATCGCCAGCTTACCTGAAAGCTGCGAAAAGATTTCGAGGAGTTTTGACGTGATATTTAGGCAGGGCATAAATTACCCCTAAGGCCTTACAGAAAGAAAAAAACGGAAATTTGCATTGAGGAATTCAAACTGAAATTACAAAGTGCATAAATGAATAATGGAACAAAGTGAATAATCTATGTGGAAATAAATAATTTTAATATTTGTTCATTAGCAGCACCTTCTGGAAAGCGCTTTGGAGTTCTCTAGCTTCTTAGGAAATATCTTCCTTTGAAAACGGGTTTCCTCTGTTATTATTTAAATATAAGTTGTTATACTTTGAATGAATTATAAGTAAACCCTTTCTGCCACCTGTGCAATTCGAGTAGATATTATGCATGTAACAGAAAACTGGAATCTGAGTATTAGTTATCACACATAATTTACTTAGTCCCAATTTTCAAAATACTTTAGTCACGCAGACCTTAAATCATATTAGATATAATTAATCGAATATTTTAAAGATAATAACCTAGATAAATACTACATTATTAGTTTCACAGTGCGAATGTATTTATTTATCTTGTCGCGGTAAAAACTGGACATTAATATCACTGGATAAAACCAGATTTAGTTGAAGAGGTTTTAACATGTTCTTACTATGCTTGTGCAGTTGAAAGAATGAAGACAAAACGGTAATTTCAATCAGTGTGAGTTTCATAATTATAACGTAAATAACAAGCAGAGTTCCTCCGTAAAAAGAACTTCCGGATCTAAATAGTTGCCTAGAAAGTAATGTCACTTTGAAGGGACTGCTCCTTACATCTACTACTACAGGACTTTGATCAACACTTGCCACTGGACACCGGGTACTTCTGAAATGTAACAAAGAAAATACCGAATGAGATTCCCGGTCCAATATTAGCAAGCAACAAATCAATTATACTATTCTCACCTTTACGTCCATTTAATAAAAGAAACTTCAATATGAAACTCGTCCACGTAACAACAGTAGATCATGAATACATTTCAAGTATAACACTTCACAACGAAAATAAATATTTGATTGCAGTCGTTAATATATATTACTTTAATTACTCAATATATTACTACTACTTTCATAACCAATCATATGCGTAAAAATGCTTTCATAAGTTACACACCAAAACTCCCAAGAAGGAAACAGAAAAATTCCACCCCTACTTTATATTACTCATTAGTTCAACATGCTGTTAAGCAGACAAGCTGTCAAGCAACAAGTCATAAGACGTGTTGTAAAGCATGTTGATAGGCTTAACTTTCGACTAAAACTGGCTGTTAATTAAACAACCGACCGACACCTTGATGCGAGGGCAGCGCCTACTTGCTGTTAATTCAACATCCGACCGACACCTGGACGCGAGGGCAGCGTTTATTGGCAGTTCATTCAACAGCCGACCGACATCTGGACGCGCGGTCAGCGCCTACTGGCTGTTAATTCAACAGCAGACTGAAACCTGGACACTAGGGCAGCACCGTGTTGGCGCAAAGACCAAACACACATACACGAAAGCAGAGCAATGCAGAATTACACCATCAGGTTGGATGTTTCAAGCGCATACACTCTTCACACAAAATAATCAATATTTCTCCACAGTAACAAAATAATGTTCTTCTTCTTCCATGGCGCTACAGCCCAAATCGGGCCTTGGCCTTCCCAAGTAGGTGCCTCCAATTTTCCCTGTTCTTCGCCCCTTCTCTCCAGTTACGCACCCCTATCATGTTTACTGAGTCTTCCTTCACTCCGTCTTCCCATCTTTTCTTCGGCCTTCCTTTTGGTCTATCTTTGTATAATCGACCTGTTAATAACTTCTTTGGTATTCTCGCCTCGCTCATCCTCATTACGTGTCCAGCCCACTGCAGTCTCCTTAGTTTTATATCTGTTATGACGTTTGGTTTCTGGTATAAGTTGTACAGCTCTGCGTTGTGTCTAATTCTCCACTGTCCGTTGTCCATAACTGGTCCGTATATTTTTCTTAGAATCTTTCTTTCAAATGTCTTGAGTCTCTCTTCATCTTTCTGGGTGATAGACCATACTTCGCACCCATACATTAGTACTGGTTTTATTATTGATTGGTATAATTTTATTTTAGTGTTCCTGTGTACATCCTTATTCTTCATCACTGGGAGCAGACTATAGTATGCTTTGTTGGTCTGATTTATTCTTCTTTGAATTTCTTTGGATTCGTCGTTTGTGTCTGTTATTAACGTGCCTAAATATGTGAATTCCTCCACGTTTTCCAGCTTATAATTTTCTATTTCCAGGTTTTCCTTTAACTTGTGGCTTCCGTATTTATTTCCTTGCCGCGTCTGGACCATTGTCTTGGTTTTATCTGTATTTATCTTTAACCCTACCGCGCTCGCTGCTCTGTCTAATTCTTTGTACAGTTCCGTTACCGAGTTGATCGTTCGTCCTAGAATATTTAGATCATCTGCATAGCCTAGTATTTGTGTAGATTTGTACATTATAGTTGATCTGGTATCTATAGGTATTTTTCTTATAATATACTCCAACGCTATGTTAAAAAGAATGGGTGCTAGTCCATCGCCCTGTTTTAGACCCTGTTCTACTGGGAACGGATCTGTAAGTTCATTCTGTATCTTGACCTGTGCTGTTGTTTCCAGTAGTGTCATTCTTACAAGTTTGATCATTTTCCTTGGTATTCCTAGTTCCTGCATAGCCCTAAGCAGAGATGATCTGTTTATACTATCATAAGCTTGCTTGAAGTCGACAAATATCTGATAGACATCTATGTTATATTCCCAACATTTTTCCAGAATGGCTTTGAGGGTATAGATTTGGTCTGTTGTTGATCTGTTCTTTCTAAATCCTGCTTGATACTCTCCTACTATTCTTTCGGCCTGTTCCTTAAGTCTTCTACTTAATACGTTTGTAAATACTTTGTATGCTGTTGTTAACAGGGAGATTCCTCTGTAATTATTGCAGTTCTGCTTGTCCCCTTTCTTGTATATAGGACAGATTAGGCTGACTCTCCAATCTTTCGGCATCTCTTCTTTCTTCCATATTTCTATAATTAGTTTATGTAGGTTTTTGATCAGTTCACTGCCTCCACTTTTGATCATTTCTGATGTGACTCCATCAATGCCTGGCGTTTTGCGCGCTCTCAGTTTCTTTATGGCCTCTTTTACCTCCTCTTGTGTTGGCACATCTTCATCTTCTTCTGTTCTTCCTGCATCAAGATTATCTTCTCGATTTTCCTCTTCATTTGCTTCTGGTTCTGGGTTAAGTAGTTCACTAAAGTATTCCTGCCATCTGCTCTTTATGTCTGTCTTGCTTCCTAGTAAATTGCCATCTTTATCCTTGCATGTGTCAGTTCTCGGTTTAAATCCCTGTCTTATTTCTTTTACTTCTTTGTATGATTTGTGCACATTGCCCTCAATAAATTCTTCTTCCATTCTTTTATATTTATCGTTTAACATCTGCCGTTTCTTCCTTCTACATGTTTTGTCTGCTATTCTTCGCAGTTCCACGTATTTTGCTCTTTTCTGTCTTGTGCTTCTATTAATGTAGTCTCGGTAGGCTTCGTTTTTCTTTTGCAGTAGTTCTCTACATTCATCATCAAACCATTCTATCTTGTCTGTTTTAGGTGCATATCCTAGCTTGCTTATAGATGTTTCTAGCATGATGTTTTTGATCAAGTTCCATTTACCCTCTACATTCCCTTGTTCTATTTCCTTTTCCTTCTCCTGGAGTTTCTTCGTTATTTCGTTTTGATAATCTAGTACCACTTCTGTTTGGCTTAGTTTCTGTACATCAAACTTTTTAGTTCTTTGTTTTCCCTCCTCTTTACGAGCTGCCAATCTGCATCTGTAAGTAACTTTAACCAAGTAGTGATCTGAATCACTGTTAGCTCCTCTATAGGTTCTAACATCCATTATATTTGATACTCCCCTTTTTTCAATCATAACATGATCTATTTGGTTGTTCGTGTTCCCGTCTGGTGATTTCCAAGTTTGTTTGTGAATGTCTTTATGTGGGAAACTTGTGGAGCTAATCCTCATGTTTTTACTCAGTGCAAAATCTATTACCCTTAACCCATTATTATTGCTAACGTTGTGCAGACTATGTTTTCCTATTACGTCTGAGAACCGTTCTTCCTTTCCTATTTTCGCATTTGCATCTCCTATTACCATCTTTATGTCATTAGTGGGCAGTGAATCGTATATCTCTTCTAGTTCTGTGTAAAACACATCTTTGACTGTCTCATCTTTGTCTTCTGTAGGTGCATGGATATTTATAATCGAGAGGTTGAAGAATTTTGTTTTCAATCTTAGTACTGCTGTTCGTTCGTTGTGTGCTGTAAATCCCATAATGGAACCCTTAAGTTTCTTGTCTATTATAAAGGCTACTCCTTCTTCATGTATTCCTGCATCCTTTCCACTGTATAGTATGGTGTGTGTCTGTGTGTCCATAATACCTTTCCCATGCCATTTTGTTTCCTGTATTGCTGCTACTTCTATTTGATATTTTGATAACTCTTGCTGTAAGTTTT